>AFIR01000932.1:0-32498 GCA_000223685.2 Zymoseptoria pseudotritici STIR04_4.3.1
TAGTCATATGGGACACGATCTGCAGGGAAGTGGAAACTTGCTCACTTGGTCAAGCACGCGACATACTTCACCTTCCTTGTCCATCACATGGCCAAGATCCCACGCATATCACCCGAGGTTAAGTCTGGCCGCATTCTCACGGTGCAGATACAAAAATCGATTTGCGACCGGTTCTTCGTGTATTTCGACTGGTCGGGCGGTGTATCGCGGTGAAGGAACGATACGATGGGTGGAAACTTGCTCAGCCAAGCCTTGCCAATGCCTCGACCACGAGGACTACCGCCCCTCCACCCTCTTCCGACCTCACTCTTGAGCAAGTAAGAGCAATGCCGGAGAACGTCCCCGGACATGTCAGAAGATGGCATAAGAGACTCCCTTGCACACATTGCCCTTGACCTAGACCATACCCAGAAGCACGACCATAATGGCTTCCCTGCTACTGGACACTCCCTCCATGATGGAGAAACGACATACGCAAGACTACGCCAATGCGAGTGCGCTTGAGCCATACTGGGGGTATCTGCCAAAGGTCGTGCCTTGTACCAACGATCCGGGCACTTGTGAGTACTGCGATCCCATACCATTCGATGTTGCTGACCTTGCTCCAGGCGACTACCTCGATGTCGTCTACTCCACCCATGCTCAGGGCATCCTCTTCGTGGGCATCATGTGGATCGTCTTCGGATTGCTTGTCTTCTCTTACGGCATCGGAAGACGATTCGCTCCCGCACGGCAGTCACCTCCAACGAAAGCAGCCGGCGAACAACCACCGCAACGACAATCTTTCCTCCACCGAGCAGCAACGGCCATATCGTCCGCCGTACGTCGTCATCTCCTCAAAGAGACGCCTCTCCGCTCCATCTTCGGCCGCACAACTCGCCTGCAAGTCGCCATACTCGCCTTCCTCATCACCTACCTCACCATCTTCACCTTCGTCGGCTTCCGCTACGAATCATGGAATACTCCACCAAACAAGCAAGGCTACCGCAAACACCGTACCTCTCTCGGTCCCTGGTCCGACCGCATCGGCGTCATGGCATATGCAATCGTTCCATTCTCCGTCCTTCTCTCCACCCGGGAGTCTCTCCTCTCCCTCATTACCGGCATCCCATACCAAGACTTCATGTTCCTCCACCGCTGGATGGGATACATCATCTTCGTTCAATCTGCTCTACACACCATTGGCTGGTGTATCATCGAAGTCAGACTCTATCAGCCTCAACCTCGAGTATGGTTCGACTTCATTACGCAGGCATACGCCGTGTGGGGTGTCGTAGCCATGGTCGTCATGACGTTGATGTTGGCCATGTCGTTACCACCAGTGATCCGACGGACGGGTTATGAAGTCTTCCGCAAGGCGCACTATATCATGGCGATGATCTTCATCGGCGCATGTTATGGGCACTGGGAGCACCTCGGCGTGTTTCTCATTGCGGCCTTGGTCGTGTGGGGTGTTGATCGGTTCTTCCGCCTCGCACGTACGTTCGTCTTGCACTATGACTTTCTGCCGGAGAGCACGTCGGCGATGCGATTTCAAGGCGCGGATGCCAAACTCCAGTACTTCCCGGATGAAGTCAACGGAGATGTCGTCCGACTGGACTTTGTCCACAACCACTCGCCATGGCAAGTCGGGCAACACTTCTACCTCTGCTTTCCCGAGTCCTCGATCTGGCAATCCCATCCATTCACTCCACTGAGTCTCCCAGGCTTGTCCAAAGGGGGTCAGCGACACTCCTACGTCTTCCGGGCGAAGTCCGGCGAGACCAAGAAGATGGCTGAGATCGCACTTCGCAAGCTGTCCGCCGTTGCATCTTTCCCGTCGCCAGAGAAGGAAGACTTCTCCGACACCCGGCCAACTCAACCTCTCACCCACGACTCCAATGCAGCCTCCACAAAAGTCATCCTCACAGGCCCATACGGCACCTGCCACACACAGGAACTCGATGACTCTCCCGGCATCAACGTCCTCCTCATCGCCGGCGGCACAGGCATCACCTTCGTCTTGCCGGTCCTCTTCCACCTTATGACC
The DNA here is from genome assembly GCA_000223685.2 of Zymoseptoria pseudotritici STIR04_4.3.1. Classification (NCBI taxonomy): domain Eukaryota; kingdom Fungi; phylum Ascomycota; class Dothideomycetes; order Mycosphaerellales; family Mycosphaerellaceae; genus Zymoseptoria; species Zymoseptoria pseudotritici. Next base: position 2,030 of record AFIR01000932.1, read on the forward strand.
GCACCTACGCCCCGCGGCTCACCGGATCGAAAGATCGAATTCATCTGGGTAGTGAGACGAAGACAGAATCTCGAGTGGGTGAAGCCAGAACTAGATACTTTGCGGGCTGCGAGCGCGAGGATGAATCTCACCATCCGCATCTTCGTCACTCGCGAGGGTGGAGATGGTGTTGAGTCTGGGCAGCCGGGATCGGAGAATCTTCTTCTTGCGGCGGACGAGAAGAGTCCCGCCAACAACATTTCCACATTGTCACCCACATCGCCACAGTCGGGCGATGACATCCACCCCTCTTCCTCATCCGCTTCTTCAGCGCCATCATCCCTTCGCAAACACCACACTCTCCCCTCGAACGCCGTGAAAGAGCTGAACCATCGACCATCCCTCCCCACCCTCATCTCAGCATTCATCGACTCCACGATCCTTGGTCCAACGACGGTATACGCTTCCGGACCACCTGAGATGATCACCGATGTGCGGCGCCGCGTGGCGGAGAGCAACGACGCCGGAAAGGTGTGGAAAGGAGACGAGAGAGGACGGGTGGAATTGGTAGCTGATGATCGGGTGGAGTGGTAAAGACCAAAGTCAAGAAGGCCTCACGCCCTAAGCACCAAACCCAGCAATGACCGACTCAGTTTCCTGTTGCCGTTCTTTTGCCCAGACTTCCAGAGCAGCCATACACTCCTCCTTCTTATAAACATCCAAATCCGGCCAGCCATGTGCTCGATAAATCCCCCTCACCCCCTCCTCCTTTCCCTCCCCCATCAAATTCAACGCACTGCCCCCATGAAACCCGATTCAACGGAAAATCATACAACCTCCGAAACTGATGTTTCAACACCTCGAAAAAAATCCGGAATCGACCACAACGTCGACTGTCCCCGCCAATAGTCTTGTTCACCATCATACCACTCCTCCTCAGTATACCACTTCCACGAAGTACGCAGAGCCGGTATACACGGCAATTCCGGATCATAGCGGACCGCATCTGGACAAATGTACCAGTACACCGTTCCTTCAACCGTGTCGAGGTATATATAAGGATAGTCAAACGGCGCACCGCGACTTAACCCGATTACGTCCGGCGGGACATGACCACCCGCATTGGGGTCTTCAGTCGCTTCTCGCATTTCCTCGGGAAACTCGTAGCCTTGGCCAATCATCGAGGGCCAGTTGGCCCATTTAATCCTCGCGGGACCGTGGATATTCGGTTCGAAACTCTTCGTTTCGTTTCAAGTATGGTATCGAGCGAAGGAGGGCGAGGACGTCGTCTGACCTGCCAAAGGACTTCATGGCGTTGTCGGTCATGCATGGCCAGCCGCTTGCATGGCCAGCCGCTTGGTGGGGGATATTCGACAACGCCGGCAGGTAGGTAGAACTTCTCCAGGAATTCGAAGTAATCGCGGAAAGCAGCTACCGTCTCGTCATGCGAGTACTCGGCGTACTCTTCGGCGGAGAGCATTTTGTCGTAGGCGGCGCAGAGCCATGCAGGGAGGGATTGCATAGTGATGATCGTGTTTCGGCGTGGGTACAGGGTTCCGTTGAGCTGGCAGGCCAGTTGAATAGATGTGATGGCGAGGCTCACGCATTGAGGTTTGGCAGGCCGTGCGCCAAGCAGGATCTCGCCTATATTTTGCCTTAAGCGACATGTCACGGTGACCAGGTGAGGAAGGAAGGTGGATAAATGAAGTCTGAGAAAGATTCAGCACAGCTCCTCAATGCCCCAACCTCTCCCACATCCCCTTGAAAACCCCACCCTCTCTGCGCCTCAACTCCTCCGGCGTCCCCACCTCCACAATCTCCCCTGCATCCATAACCACAATCCGATCAAAGTCCATAATCGTGCCCAATCGATGCGCAACCGCAACTATCGTACTCTCCGCAAACTCCTCTCTCACAAGTCGCATGACGGCTTCTTCAGCCATCGCATCGACCGAGCTCGTCATCTCGTCTACGAGCAGAATTTTCGACTTGCGGAGTAAGCATCGCGCTACGGCGAAGAGCTGAAGCTGGCCTTGAGAGAGGTTGAGGGATGTCATGTCTGCGGATAAGCCACCTGTTGCGGCGACACGGGTGAAGAGACCGACTTTTTGTAGGGCAGCTTCGCATGCTGAGGGAGAGTGGAGGCCGGAAGGATCGAGATTGGCGTGTAGGGTTCCGGGAAAGGTGACGACTTCTTGTGGGAGGGCGGTGATGCGTTCGCGGATGGTTTGGCGAGGGAGGGTGGAAAGGTCAAGGCCGTCGATCTCGATGGACCCTGAAGAGAGATCTAGTAGGCGTAGGAGAGTGAGGAGGAGGGTGCTCTTTCCACTTCCGCTGCGGCCGCAGATGCCGATCTTCTGGCCTGCGGCAATGGAGAGGGAGATGGATTTCAGTACTGGATGATCGCCCTCGTTGTACGATGCAGAGACATTCTTGATGACCAGACTCCCGTTCTCCGGCCACGCTGCGGACGGAACTTGAGACTCGCCTGCCTTGTCCTCAGAAGCTGTGCTCGACTGAAAGTTCCTGCATCTCGCCACGGCGCCGAGGGATGTCTCGAGATTGGTCCACGAATTGATCAGGTAAGAAAGAATGGTACTAAAGCTCAAGATGCTTAGCAGGGACACACCCACAGCGCCGGCACTAGACGAGCTTTGGAACGTCAACGCCATTGCTACGACTGTAATGGCAATAGCAGCGGTGACGAGACCGAGGACCAAGCCCAGCCATCGTTGTATGCACAGCATGAGATAGTATGCTCGTTGCGAGCTGTCGAGCAGATCGCAGAGTTTCTGGTGCGACCTGTGCTGCCATCCAAACGCCCGAATCGTGGTGACCCCTGCGAGCGTCTCGGTACAGTGTGTCAGAAGCGGAGCCTGGGCTTCCAGCTCTAAGAATCGCAATTGCCGAGAGGTCCGCAGGTAGACTCTCTGGATGAGATACACAACCGCCATCACGAACGGAGCAATGGCGCCAGCGTAATCAGCACCGGCGAGGATGAGAACGGCAGAAAAGATAGATGTCGCCATACCCTCTGTGAACTGCAAGACCGAACCGGCGAGTTCTTGCTCAATCAAGTTCATATCCGTAGAGAACCGGTTCAGCGTCGTGCCAGCGTCGGTGGTGACGAAGAATTGGTACGGAGCATGCATTGCCGTCTCCAAGATTTGCCTGTGGAGTGCGGCAGAGCTTTTCGGGACACTGTTGACGAGCATCGTCCAGATACCGGCGCCATTAGCTAGACATGCGATGGTTGCAAGGAGGAATGATACACCGATCCAGCCGCCCAGAGGGAGTTGGTCGCGTCCAGTCTCCTCCGCTGTGCTCCACCATCGCACCCACAGGCTGGGAAATGTCTCGCTGAAGCCGACGATAACGTTGCTTAGGATGACAATGGTGCTGAGCTTCCAGCCAATGGACTTGACGTAGTAGCTGTAGACGGCCATGTCTCCCGTCCGGCGTGCAAGGTCTTGTTGTGCCACTTCTAGCATGTCTGATGAGTCGACGATGTCAGCGCTGGGAGAGCCGTCTTCTCGAGCATGTTCATCTTTGCTCGAGGAGTGTTGCGGTGTTTTCAAGTTGCGGACATAGCTTCCGTTGGTAACGAGCTCAGAATATGGTCCCTGCTCACTGATCGTCCCGTCCTGTCCCAGTACCACGATATGATCAGCGTCCGGTAGAAATCGCTCGTCGTACGTAGAGAGTACAGCGATCATTCCAAGTTGCTTGCATAGCCCACGTGGTCCGAAAACATGAGCGAACACATGCGCTGATGTGCTTGAGTCGGCACCGCTCAGGACATTGTCAGCGAGTAGAACATGAGCACGAGCATAAACGGCCCTGGCCAACGCAAGTCGCTGCCGTTGTCCTCCACTGAGCGAAACGCCTTTGCTGCCAATTGGAGTGCTGTCGCCTGAAGGGAGAGCGGCGATGTCGTGATTGAGAGCGCATGCGGAGACGACGGTGGAGTACCATTCCTGATCGAACTCAGCTCCGGCCAAGATCAGGTCGCGGACAGTGCCATTCGGGAGCCATGAGTCCTGCGAGCAGAAAGCGAAAGACGGTTGGCTGGTGACAGAACGAGTTCCTTTGGATAAGGTGATTTCACCCAGGATGGCGTGAAGAAGAGTCGATTTGCCGCATCCTACCGGTCCGGACAGGACTGTCAAAGTTTGTGGTGGGAGCGTAAGAGATATGTCCCGTAGAATTTTTCTTCCTGTTCCCATCTCGAAGCATGCTTTGTCGAGCTGCACCTTTGTCCTCGTGGCTACTGAAGCAAGCTGAATGCCCTGCTCTGATGACTTCTCGCCTGCATCCGACAGCGACACCGAATGGACGCCAGCTTCCAGTACCAAGAAATTCTGGATCCGTTCAAAACTGGCGAGCGCAGTCTGTGCACTCGGTATCGCATGGATCAAGTTCTGCGTCGGACCGGTCAGTAGGGCGACCAAAGCTAGAGTCGTGAACGCTCTGCTGGTCGTAAGTGCGTCACCGCCATTGATGAGTGTGAACATCATCAAGGTGAATGGCATGGAGAAAGCTGTGGGCACTTGAGCAAAGACATTCCGCCAAGTGACGTATTTCCTATACTGTGCATAGCGAACAAGTTCTTCGACGCGTAGTGCTTGAATCGCATCGATGAAGTAGTTCGTCAATCCCAGCATTTTGAAGCCTCGGGGGGATCCCAGGACGGAGGAGGTAAAGGCGATTCTCTCTGTGACAGCTGCAAGCCATCGCCTCTGCATCGGAACGGCCGTAGAGGAACTCCAGAAGCTCATGAGTGTCAGTGTCCCGGAGACGGCAACGGGAGCGATGCATGAAACGCCAATTTGGCGCTCGAGCAGATAAATAGCGACAGCAATTTCGATTGGAGTTGCGAAAAGATCGTCGACTTCCTTCAGCGAGCTGCAGATTCTTTCCACATCCATGGTGATCAAGGTCGAGGCGGCACCATCGGCAAGCGATACGGGATCAAGCTTGAGGACTTTTGCATACACAATGGTGACCATGATTCCTCGGACCTTGGTGATCAACCGGTCGAGCTCACGCTGATAGCTTGCAGTCGAGATCGCAAGACCGATGTAGAGCAGTCCAGTCGCAGCAATCAGTGCATGTCGGACGTCGTTGTCCTGTTCGTCAAGCCTGTCGCTCAGCAGGCCCGTGATTCGGTTGATCAGAAGAGGCTGAGAGAGTTTCAAAGCACTCAGGCAAAGCCGAGGGATCACCATAGCGAGGAAGGTGTATTTGATCGCACTGAAGGTCGATAGCACAAGCGACCACTTGCTCGTTGCATGCTCTGGTAGTACAAGTCAGCTCGCGAATATCAGTCCCATCCGGGTGAACATACTATCTTTCCTCACTGTATTGAACCTCGCCTGCACTGCAGACGAGGCGAGATCTGGATCCACATTATACAGCTTCTCAATAGCCAAGAAGTTGTTGTAACCCTGCCAGAAGAGCGGGTTCAGCCACCACAGCACCGTCCGATTGAAGAGATTCACCAGCGCCTCGGGAGCATAAAGACGGTACTGTGGGAACAGTGAGCCTCTCTTGCCTCTGGCTTCCAGGAACAAAACCATCATCTTCAACCCCAAACAAGCTGTAAACACAGCCGACACCTCCTTCGGCGCCTGCCGTAGCCAAAGTGTCCTCGCTTGGGGAATGTCCAGAATCAAGGAGCCGAAAAGGTACAGATTGATGACCGAGCTGGGACGAGTCGATCTGGAATGCTCCAGATTGGATAAATACACCAGCGACAGTGACGCAAGACAAGAGATCGCTGCTGCAGGAATGGAGACCAATGTGCGGTATTGCGGCGACAAGCACCACAACACGAGCAAGACCAGCTGAGCGATTGCAAGAATCGCGATGGATGCAGTTTTGACGAAGCGGACGCCATTGCGGAGGACCTTGACGTCCTGTCTTCGAAGCTGAGACACTCGGAGAGGGAGGAAGACAAACAGGAGAGCGCTCGGGGCGAGTTGGAAGAATGACTGCTCGAAGAGGAGTGTAAAGTCGAAACAGGCGGGTCCGACTGCTGGTCCGAAGAGGTTGTCGCCAGCTTGACGAATGCTACAAGCCATTGCCACGACGGCGGACGCAGCGGTGCCTGCTGTACACTCAAAGATATTGACAATGCGGTTGTGTAGAAGTGAAGGTGGTAGAGACGAAGTGATGTTTTTGCTGGTGCCTGGCTGAACTTGCTTAGTCATGACTACATCCGTCAGGTGCCCTGGTATGCCGAGGGCAAACAGGGCAGTCGATCAAGCACGGAGTCTGCAATTCTGTCATGGCCTCTGCAATTCTGTCCTGGCCTCCGAGCACTGAATGCCTAGTCCTGAGAACCTAGACGACTCAAGAAACCCCCAGCTACCTCTCTCTCCACTCTCTCCACCCTCTCCACCCTCTCCACCCGCTCAACCCTCCCATCACCCAGCACAACAACCCAATCCCTCCCCTCCACCATCCACTTCTCCAACCCCACAACTCGATGCGTAACTATCACAACCGCATGTCCCTCCCTAGAAAACTCCTCATCAACAAGCCGCAATATCGTCTCCTCCGTAGCAGCGTCTAGGGAAGCCGCAATCTCATCTAGCAGGACGATCGGCCTCGATCCGGTCTGCGTTCGAAGGATCTTGGCTTTTATGAGAGCGCGGGTAGGGGCGAAGAGTTGGCGTTGGCCGGTTGAGAAGTCGGGGAAGGCGGAGAGGGATTGTTGGAGGAGGGATGACGAGCTTGATTTGGCGGGTTGGAAGTGAGATAGTAGGCCGGTCTTGGACAACGCTCCGAGGACGGTTGAGTCGGAGGAGAGGTCGTCTGGATCCAAGTTGAAGCGGAGGGTCTCGTCGTCGAAGATGAGTGGGTCCTGGGAGATGGTGATGAATGCTCGTTGGCGGAGGGTGTCGAGGCTGACGGTTGTGATGTCGACACCGTCGATTAGGATCTTGCCGGACTGCAGAGGTAGTAGGCGTAGGAGTGCTAAAAGGAGAGTGCTTTTCCCGCTGTGGAAGTGCGTTAGTACAGAGGCAGATGAATCCGGAAGTGCGATAGCTTACCTCCCAGTCCGTCCGCAGACGATGAGCTTCTGTCCAGCCTCGATGGTCAAGTTGACGTTCCGAAGGGCAACCATGTCCGACCTATTCGACAGTCAGCATCATGCATCATTCTCGACCCTTGCATCAGATGGGAGACTTACGAGTACGCAACTGTTACATCCCTCAATTCAAGCCGTCCCTCGACCGGCCATGCCTCCAGTAGTTGCTCATACACATCCTCGCCCTCTTCAGCCGGCACCGTCTCCTCAAGCCCCTTCAACCTCGCAACCGCACCCATCGAAGTCTCAAGCGTCGTCCAACTCTCCACCAACTTCAACAGCGTCGAACTCACAACTAGCATACTATTCAGAGCAATACCGATTTGTGCTCCGCTCAGAGTGCCCCGAAGCGAGACAGCCATGATGACGAAAGCAATTGCGATGGAGCCGGTGAGTAGATCGAGGATGAGGTTCAGCCAGCGCTGGAGGTTGAGGAGGGCGAGCTCTGGACGCTGAGCGGTGTCGGTTGCTTTTATGTTGGCTTTTCGTGCTACGTTGGTCCAGTCGAAGGCGCGGATTGTTTCGATTCCTTCGACCTGTTGTGGTGGGATAGTCAGCTTCTGATCTTGGTTCCTGCGAGGATTGATGGCGAGTATCTTACGGTGTCCGAGAAGTTCGAAGTGACTGCAGCTTTAGCTTCCACTTCCAAAATTCGCAATTGGCGAGATGTCTGGGGCAACGTCCTTTGAATGTAGTATACGACCGGCATGCATGCCAATAAGGAGAGCGTGGGCCAGGTCCCTGTTGTGCTTAGCAGTACAGTTTGCATGACGAGCTTGAAAATCTCTGTGATCTCGTCAGTCTGTCCCCCACTCCAAGGTTGTCGTCGAACGTACGAGTGACCACAGTCTGAAGCGCAGCAGGAACCTGCTTGTCGATAATCTGAACATCTTGATCGAATCTATTCATGATCGATCCGCTGTCGGTTTCTGAGAAGTTCCGACAGTGGTGCACTGACATTCCATCAGTCTTGGAATAAGCATTGATCCGCAACAATTGGATTCTCACCTCGAAACAATGCTTAGAAGTCGACGATGAAGCCGCAAGCCAGACCGAGGAGCCATACGGATGAGAACCGACCACATCTGAACGCTCGTGGAGATCCAAGAAAGGGTCGAGATCATAATGTATCCAGCGACATAAAGGAATGTCTGCGTACCATCTGATCCCGTCCACTGCCGAAGCCAGTACTGCGTGATCATGATGAAGAAGGCGTACATGGCGGTGCTGAGGATGAAATAGAACAGATCTGCAGCGCTGAAAGAGCGCAAGTAATATGCTGGAGACACCATTAGCATGTGGTGCAATCCGGAGAGTGGAAGGAAGTACAGCGAGGACTATGACTTGCCATAGAGCGCCAATTCGCCTGTGCGTCGTGCGAGGTCCTTGTGAAGGGTGTCCGAAACCTCAGCTGGTTTCGCGACCCTTGTTATTGGCGCTATGTTGCCTTTCTTCGTGGTCTGACTCTTCTTTGAAGTCCCGGAGAACTTTGCAACCGCTGCTGCATCTTTGCCGATACTGCTCCAAAGTCCTTGGTCGACGATAGTACCATTGCCGAGCACTGCAACGTGATCTGCGAGATCGAAGTATTGATCTTCCATCTGATGTCAGCAAGAAGTCATGACGGCCTGGCGGCAATGTGCTTCAGCTTACAAGAATTCGAGACAAGCAACACGGTAGCCTTGATCTCACGGACAAGTCCCCCGGGTCCAAACAGATTTTGAAAGACAGCCTTCTCAGTCTCTCCATCCAGTCCGCTGAAACAGTCGTCGAGGAGAAGCACATCTGGTCTCGCGAAAAGCGCTCGAGCCAGTGCCTGCCGCGAGTCAGTGCATGTTCGAACACCTCTCCGCACATCAGACCTACTACTCGCTGCCTCTGCCCACCCGACAGATTCATCCCGCGACTACCGATAGCAGTCTCACCGCCGTCCGGAAGAGCCTCAAGATCGTGCGTCAGACAGCATGCCGCATAGACACGGTCGTACCACTTATCTGACTCCGACGTGACATCCTCGCTCAATCCGTGAATCGCTTCTCGAATCGTACCGTTTGGCAACCATGGCTGCTGAGCGCAAACCCCCACCGAGCTGGCGGACATCTCGATACTGCCGTCGGATGGTTTCGTTTCCCCAATGATGGTTCTCAGCAAAGACGTCTTACCACAGCCTGTAGGACCTGAGAGAATCGTCAACGCCCCGGCCTTGACTTCGATATTCAGGTTCTCCAGAATTGTCGGATCGCGGCCAATCGCCACTTCATCGAGTCTGATTACTGCATCCGAACGGCCATGTCCAATGACCTCTTTTCGATATTCTTCGAGGACCGGCCTAAGAAGAAACTCCTGGATCCGGTCAGATCCCGCAAGCGTAGCCACAGCACGAGGTATAATGGTCATGATCATGTTCGCGGGATGTGTCACCATGCTCAAAATGGCGGTGGTCGAAAACGCAGCTGCAGTGTCCAGCTTCTCGCCGCGGAGTTTTGTCGTGATCGCATATAAGACGAGAGTGATTGCTGGCGAAAAGATGCCCAGAGCATTTGCTGCAGTTGTATTAGCACTCGCGTGCCACAGTGGGCAACTCACTGCGTACCCGAAGCATTGTAATAGACCATGATCCATCGAAGCTTAGTCGCTGCTTGAAGCTCGATTCGACGGAGGTCTGCGACATGCTTCACAAGACTGTGTTGGAAGCCAAGCATTTTGACCGTCTTCATCGAACTCAACATGGAAGCTGTGGCTCCTATGCGACGTTGGATGGCTTTGTTCCAAGCTCTCTGATATGGCTTCAAGTGGAGTGCTACGTATCGACTGACGTGCGAACATACTGAGAGCTCGCTGTTAGTATTAACTGTACCGCTGAAACTTGCACTGACTCACGGTAGATCAGTGTAAGCGGCAGAGGCCAGATCCAGCCCACCTGCCTAGCCAGGAGCCCGAAGCCTATCCCGACTTCGAGGACTTGAGCCCAGGTCTCATGGAACATCTCTCCGACAGAATTCAGGCTCTCCACATCGGTGCTGATCAGGGTAGTGACCTCTCCACTGTCGAAGCTGGAGCTGGGAGAGTCGAGCACTTTCTCGTGGATGAGTCCAACGAGAGAGCTGCTAATCATCAGCTTCAGCTTATTCAACCGATGACTGTACGCGGCCTTCGAAAGCTGTATCAAAGTGTAAGCTTCCGTCAACCATGCATGGGGCACCAAGTCATGCGTACTGCGAGGCCCGAATAAATGGCCACCGCAAAGAAGACCAGCCAAGTGGCTTCAGTCCGTCCGGAGGAATTTGCATAGTTCGCCGCATAGCGGATTGAGTACTCTACAAGAAGCGGTTGGCAGTATCGAAATGCAATCAGGAAAAGTCTTGGTGTGATGGGAGCGAGGAATGGCTTTCGCAAGCACTTCGTCAAGACCACGCGCAAGGCGGAGCCCGTCTCGAGCTTGACTGTTCGTTGTCAGTCGACTAGAGCAAGTAAGCGGATCGAAGGGCGTTCCTGCTCACCTCGTGCAGCCCATGCTCGGGATAATGCATTGCGAGTGGACTCTGATCTCAAGTCGCTGCCAAGCTGTGGTAGATCATGGACGAATGAGCCTCGGTCCTGCCCCTTGAATCCTCTTGAGCATAGCAACCCATGCCAGGCACTATATGTCCGTAATCGTAGCCTCTCGGAGGTCAAGAATGCTCCCAATGCGAGGGAAATGGCGAGGCAAAGGAGAGCGCCGGCCTCAACCTGCAGGATCTGTGATGCAGAGGCCAGCATCATGGTCATCGTATCCAAGCAGTCTGGACACCAAGCGGCCGAGCATGTTGAAGAGGACGATGCGAGGCTGTGGTATTTGAAAGGCGCGTGAAACTTGAAGTGAATCACAATGGGTCACAAATGAAGCTTTGGAGGCGGTCGGTGTGCGATACCGAATCCGTATACGAATCCGAGAATTGCTGTCTTCGTCATTACTTCGCTGCTCAGCTTGTCTCCAACATTTTCCTGAAGACCTCATTACTATTGCCACCAACATCACCTTCCTGCGCGACAACTTCGACGAAATAATAACGGAAAGCACTCACCTCATCTCCGCGACTCGAACGATACGACCATGGGCTGGTTCTGGGCCGAATCGACCTCAACACCCGCCGCCCCTCATCCGATCCCTTCGAACTCCTCCGCCACACCACCGCCATCATGTCCCATGCACAACAAATCCACCGCAGCGATGCTTCCTCCACCCGCACCGACAACAGCGACCGAAAGCGCATGTCCCTACAAACCACCCGCCGATAACGACTCCTCCTCATCGACATCTTCCGCCTCGCCCTCATACATCTCCAAACTCAACCCTCTAAATTACATGCCACACTCCATCTCCAACGTCCGCGAAGCCGCCGAGCAATCCGTATCCCTCCCTCTCTCCCGCGAAACCTCCACAATTCCTCGCGGCGACGGCGAAGGAACCTGGGAATACCCCTCACCGCAACAGATGTACAACGCCATGCTACGAAAGGGATACAATGACACACCGGCCGAGCACGTCGAGAGTATGGTAGCAGTCCACAACTTCCTCAACGAAGGTGCATGGGATGAGATCCGCGGCTGGGAAGGACGTTTCAACGCAGGCCTCGCAAAAGGATGGGAACGATGCGCGAAAGGCGAGGAAGGCTACGAGCGACAAATCATGATGGAAACATTACGACGAGGTCGAGATGCACCGGAAGAGCCCGCACCCAGTCTCGTCCGCTTCACCGGTCGACCGAACGAACTCACTCCCAAGGCGAGGATGATGTCTGTCATGAGCAGGATATATCCCAGCGCGTTCCCGGATAATCCACCGTTCGATCGACACGACTGGTTTGTGAGGAGGGTGGCGCCGGATGGACAGACGAAGGAGGTGAGGTATGTGATTGATTATTACAGTGGGCCACCGGAGCCGACGGGCGAGCCGGTGTTCTTTTTGGATGTCAGGCCGGCGGTGGATGGGCCAGTGAGCGCAGCGGAGAGGATGATGAGATGGGGTGGGGATGTGTGGTGGAGAGCGAGTGGAGGGAGTGTGAGGGAGGAGTTGGCGAGGCAGGGGAGGAAGTGATGAGGAGGACTGAGGCAGGAGCTGGACGACGGAGGAGGTTTTATGATGACATTGATTTGAAGGACTGTACAGCATGGCGTTTGATGATCTCCTGCATTTCGCGTTGTGGGAACGGGCACGATGGTTACGTGGTATGTGTACAAACTCGACTCGGCACATCTTTTCTTCTGGCAGGCTGTCAATTTGCATTACTGTCTGTGCTACGACTTTCTTTCCACAGCTTTCCAACCAACTCTGCCCATAGGATCATCATCTCATCCGCTACAAGAACAGCGCAGCTGCGGTAATACTTCACGAAGCTCAAAACCACCGACATCCACTCCCGTCCCGACCTGAGACATCCCAACGCCACAAGCGGGAAATTCAAGCTCGTCTGACTTCGATGGTCCTCCCGTGACCCAGACACATGCCGAACTGAAAAAGGACATCACCTCGCCACTTCGACACCAAAAACCAGACCTGCAAGATGTCTCTCGTACTCTCCAACAAGTACGACCGTGATCGCTGGCTTCTGCAGGGATCAACATGATACTTTCGGGGGACGATGTACCGGACCTCACGAGATCGCAAATTCGGAGGAGGAATCGACGACGGAGGTGGAGTGAGTCGGCGTCCAGTCGCAGCGAGGTGCTGAATTCAGAGCGATCTCGGGACCAAATTGAGGAGCAACACCAAGCGCGGGATCAGGACCGACCTCGTCCTCCGCAGTTCCAAGTCTATGCTCGGATTCGAATAGAGCCCCAAGTCCACGAAGACTCCAGACCGCTACAACCGCCACCAGGCATAAATCTCCCTTTCCGCCTACGCTCGCAAATACACCAACAAGCCGCCATTGCGCTCGCCTCGCAGAGTACAGATCTCTTCGCAAAACCATCTTTACCTCCCTCCCTTGGCCTGCACAGTCCGACTTCAACATCACCACCCAGCACACCCTCCGGCTACGAAGCAGATGTCAGCTGTCGTCCCTCCCCACCTCATTTCGATTCAGGATCGCAACGGTCGTCTCGAATTGATGCTCGGGCTGGGATTGCGGACAGACCACCAGTATGTGAAGCTTGTCGACGATTCTTCTGTTTCGGCGGGCGAAATTGCCCTCGTAGACAGAATGAGGCGCGACCGTCTCGGCTGGAGAGATTGGAGACGACGTCGAGCTCGGGTTTGTCAGATGACGATCGGAGTGGCTGAATGAAGCAGTGATCGACACTGTGGGTCTTGGGCGTCTCGTCTTCTTCGCCGTCGTTGCCAGTGCCAGAGCTTAGGAGGCGGTTGTGCTGAGTGCGGTAGGCAGGGGAAGGAATGGTAGCGAACGGAGGAGGCGGCATCTGTGCGGCTATCAGCTGGACTTGTCTCCCTCAAAGTGTCATGACGAAAGTCTTCAAGTCGGAATCTGCTCGAGTCCGAAGAGCTGTGGGACTGTTGCAAGTCAGTAGTCATGTCGTCAAGTGAGCAGTCATGGCTTTAGGCGGCACTTTGAACAGGTAGGAGATGGTGCTCGTTGGGATGGCGACGGGAAGACTTGGAATTGGGAGAGATACTACGGTACTGCAGTATCGATCGATCCGCCGCTTTTGTCCGGCTTCCAGCCTCGCATCAGTATCCACTCCTCTTCTGCCTCACTCTCCTCCACTCCCGCCTCCCTTCCTCCTCTTCCTTCCCAGACCGCTCCCATCATCCTCCTCAAGAACACACCATCACACCGTTGTTCCAGCCGCAAGCTCCGTCGAACGAGGTATCAGATTTTTATGCGTGTCCTCATCAGCACTGCAGGCTGGTGGTGGCCCGAAGTCTGCTTGATGCCTTCCAAGGACTGCGGGTTGCCTCTCATTCCTTCTACGGCAAAGTTTCCGATCTCGCATCACACGACAACTTCAAGATGACAGGCGTTTTGATTGCAGAACAATCAAAACCCAAAGTCGCAGGCCCTCATCACACGACATGCCATCCGTGTACGCGGGATATGGGCTGACAACTAGCCGGATCGCCAGGTACAGGGTCCATCCATCCACGAACGCTCGCCGAGCATTATCTCACGGCGTGAGAGACCGCATTGAAGAAGTGCCTCAAGTGGTTTCCTCATTCGAGAACAGAGTCTTTGATCTCTGTTGGGCAGGCCAGTGCGCGTTGCGACACCTCGGGCAGAAGATCGGTTCTCCTTCGTGATGTCCGAAAGTGCGCACGGATTGCAAGGCAGAATTTCCTTGATTCAAGATCCTGGCGTGCTGGAGGTCTCTGCCAGCAGGGAACTCCTTCTCGTAATTTGAGGATCCCCGTGCACTCCCTCGTACACCATTTCCCAAGTCCCTTGTCCCCAGCCTGGTCTACAAGTACAGTCACCTCACTAGTGCGATAGTGACCCACTGGAACCATCACATCCAAGGTGCCTGTAGTATACGGCTCTAGTGCCAAAAGCCTTGCAAGCGCTAAAATGTCGTCGGGAGGTCCCTCCGAACCTAGTATCTCCCTTGTTTTCACGACGCACGGGTAAGACCACGCCCATGGCAGTACCCTTGCAATAGCGTGAACCACCACCGGCGCTGCGCATTGACTGTACCTTCATGACCCTGCTGTGATTGACAACAGATCACCGCACCCGAGTGCTCACCTGAGCTCGGTTACAAACGTCAGGCCATGACCAGACACGGACTTACCTACTTCCTGATCACCGAGTCATGAACGTTGCCGCGGGTGAGACCACGCGTTCACATGCTGCATCATGTGTGCCGTGTCGATCGGGATCCAGACCATCTGCTACCTGGCGGTGCACAGGAGGATTTGGCAGATGCATTCAATGCTCAGCCGTGGTCCAGAGAGGTGCCGGACAGTCTACTGCGTCAGGCGGGAGCAAATGGGCTGTTGGTCGGTCCCTCGAGCCAGGTGGGAGTGAATGGAACATGGTCTTGACGGCCAGTGTTTCGGGTCTCGACCGAGTAGTACGTCCAGATAAGCCTCAATCATCCAGCTGCTCGACGAACGAATGTATGTATATCTCTGTCCTGTGAAACATCGGCACCAGTTCGGTTTTTGCCATACTGGGACACTTGATCGAGGGCACTCTTTCTTTAATCACAAGTCCATCTGCCTACTCCTTATCCCTCCTGCTCCGTGGCAGTATTCTCTTTGAACGAATCTACTTCACATCGCATTCTCCGGCATGGAAAACCCATGAACCATGGTCCAGTCGATCGCCTCGTTCTTCCTCTTCAGGGATATCTGAATGAAGCCACAAACGCGAGCAGAACCATGTTTCCAGAGCCCGAACAACCCGAACAGATGACTGGCCTGGCGGAGCCGACAGGATACTTCTTCGAAGGCAACGGGCACATCAGGAGGCGAGACCGCCTGCGCCGGATCGCATTGCAACGGTTCCAACAATTCAGCTCATTCGCCGGCGCTGCCAGCGCCATGGCTCAGGGGCCGGTCGTGCCGGATTCGGTATGCAGTAGAAGGAGTAGTACCTTGCGAAATCGGCTGCATCTGCAAGACAATCAGCGTAAGCATCTCGAAGACGTCGTGGCGTTCAGAAGTACGCATGGCAAAGAGGAAACGATCTGCAAGATCGGAGACTCACCTTGTTCATCCTCGAACTCCAGCTCGATGCCTCCTCTGGTGGCACGCCCGTTCCACTCCCCCGGCAAGACTCCACTGTCGACATCCACGAATCCGACCACGCCGCCATCTTCCCTCCTCCCGCAGCCCAACCCAACTCTTCGTCGGAGCCTCTCGATCCAATTTCCAGCGTCTGCAGGGTCGACGAACTTGGTCCAAAGCGGCACATCTCTCCTCGACCCTCTCGACGGCGTTGCCTCAAGTCGCACGACTCCCGACGGACGGTCTCGCAACAAACGAAGACACTGAAACATTTCAGTGCGGTTGCGATCCGTCGGCGCGCGACCAATCGTAGCATCAAACAACACCTCTTCTCCGTCCTCCGCATCGTCCATCCTCACGTTCACGGACCGACCGTCGTCCCAACCCCGTCGTGCCGATTCCAACGCTCTGCCATCCCGCAACTCGTCCGATAGAGACATCCCAACCGACTCCGGCGTCCCACTGAGCTGGCTCTGCGCTTTCATCGCCACGAAAATACTGTGAAAAAGCACCATCTTCTCGTGCGAATGGAAATTGAGGGTTGCCCAGACTCCATACCTCGCCTCGCCTTCCCTTCCCCTCTCGTCGACCCAGGGATCAAAATGGCAGAGATGCAGCAGACTTCCCCGGCGGATGAGTCTGAGGCTCGTAAGGGCTTCTTGGGCGGATGTAGAGGGTTGGTGCGTCAGGTGAGGGGTTTGGATGAGGATTTGAGCGTGATGGTCGTCGGGACGGTGGTAGAGGCTTGCGGTCAGGGAGTGTTGGTCGAAGGAGAACGTTAGGGTGGGATGGAAGCCGTGGTGGCGGAGATGGGAGATTGCGGAGGCATCGTGGGCGGCGTACAGCTGGGAAAGACAGGGCGATTGATGGGTCGGATGGTAGGGCGTTTGAGGGAAAGGGGTTGTTAGGAGAGGCTTTGTCCAGTGGTCGGGTAAAGGAGAGGAGGTGGAGGGTGGGTACAGTATGGGCGGTGGAGGCGATGGAGCGCGATGAGCTGGCTGAGAGTAGGACGAAGAAGACGCTGACGTGTTCGTCTCGGAGGAAATGTGCGGGTGAACCAGTTGAAGCGGATGAGCTGGCAGTACGGCGTTGGGTGACGCTGAACATTTATCAGCAGCCGTCTCCATCAGACATATTCCTGAACGACACATACCCTCGTCATTCCACCTTTGCATCATGACAAGCCTATTCACGCTCCCTCTCAAGCATTCCACCAGACTCCCTTCCCTGCCCTCCACAATCGCCACCAAACTCTCGAACCACATCCTCAAACCTCTCAACCTCCCTCCCAATCCCCACCCCTCCACAACCTCCCACTCCCTCTCCGCATCCTCCCAACATACTCGCATCTCCACTTCCCCCGACCGGCGATACATATCATGTACATCATCCAGCGTCGCCTGCAGCGCTCGTCGACCTTGGTCGAGATCGGCTTCGACGCGCCAGAACGACGGGCCGTAGATATGTGAACTGGCGAGGGTGGAGATGCGTTGCAGGGCGGAGCTGAGGGCGTAGAGGTCGCTGAAGAGGGAAGCGATGAGTCGGGAAGGGGTCAGGGGGAGGTGAGGACGGAAGACTTCGAGGCCGGAGGCGGCAGTTTCGCAGCGGGTGGCTAGAGAGGTGAGGGAGAGGAACGGAGGCATCAGAGGTCCGCGTCTGATGAGCGAATGTCTCATCTCTCTGACGATTGACTTGCAGGCTCCATCCGTACTTCGCCCTGGATAGTGGAACTCGGGCGAAACAGGAGGCAAGAGAGGATGAGATCGATGCAACGATAACGCAGCGCTGTTGTCGAGCCTT
Source organism: Zymoseptoria pseudotritici STIR04_4.3.1 (assembly GCA_000223685.2). NCBI lineage: Eukaryota > Fungi > Ascomycota > Dothideomycetes > Mycosphaerellales > Mycosphaerellaceae > Zymoseptoria > Zymoseptoria pseudotritici. The sequence goes on from AFIR01000932.1 coordinate 19,570, forward strand.
GCGCTTGTGGTTCAAATAACTTTCGTACAAGACAATGTCGGTTGAGCACACGGACATCGCCGGAAGAGAGAGGAGGTGAGGTGCATGAGGAGGATGCAAGAAAGCGGGGCCCGAAAGACCGTTCACCGGTTTGCGTTTTTCTGTTCTTCCTTTCGGTATCCTGCAACAAGCTCTGCCCGATGACGAGGTCGACGACATTGAACGATGATCAATGTCATTTTCAATGTTGTTTGCGGAGCGTGAGCGCCATGTACGGAGCCAAGCCTCGGGAGAAAGCACAGTGGACTGGAAGACGACGCAAGAAGTGAACAACAAGAAATGACTGTTTGGACCGCTCAGCTTCTCGGCCGTCTCGCCGGTGCTCACCATGATTTCCTCTGCATTGCGCTTGAATGCACGGGCAGAGCGACCAGAGCAGCCACAACAGCCGATGATACCCATCCTTTGCCTTGAGTTCGAGAGATCGCCATCACCATTCCACGCCACGGCTGACCAGCTTTTCGGGGATCGGAGGTGACGGTGTCGAAGCTGACGAGAACCGGGGTGGGTAAAGCACTCGTCGGTGCGATTGTCGGTGCGGCTACTGCCGGTACAGTGGATGGCGAACTTGACGCTGGCGTAGCGATGATTGGCACTGGTGGAAAGATGACATCAAACAGTGGTGAACTTGATGTCAGCACCTTCTGCCAAATGAGCTGTTGCTCCAGCATTGTGGACCAAGAGCTCAGCGATTCGAGCTGAGACTTCCATGTGGTGCGACCGGTTGGTGAGGCACGAGAGCAACGAGGTTTTGGCGTTGGTGTCGGCGAAGCGATGGCGGACGACTAAGCAGCCTCCGAAGGTGTTGATGCCGACGAGGTTGCTGCTAGCTCTCGGGAAAGCGCACGCCAGTGGTTGTTGGGGCATTGCCTGTGAAAGCTGCTGTGGCTATGCTGGCGACAGCGATAGCCGATATCCGGCTATATGCATCGATCCTTCTCTTCTTGCGACAACGGCGAGAAGTACTGCGCGCTCGTCGAGGTGTCTTGAAGCGGTGGTGTTGCTGGTGGTGAAGATGGAAGGACTGCTGAGGCACGAGCGAGTCCAAGTTTGTATCTCGGTACGCAGCTTAGTTTCCAAGCTCTTGATGCGCTCTCGCGCGAAGGCGATGTAGATGTCCGTGATCAAGGGACTGCGAGGTAAGACGAGTGACCGCGTAGAGGTGTCGGCGACAGACTGCGCTGGAGTCGGTGAGGAACGGCGCGGAAGAGTGGCGAGTCGCTTGCCTGTGGATAGAGTCGGGGCGCAGACCTAAGCTCTCTCGCTCCAGCTGTCGGCCGTCGACAGGAAGGTCTCGAGGTGTCATGCTAAGGTGTTGTCACCAAGCGATTTTGATGGAGATTCTGGTGATATTTCTGGTGCGGGAGCTGGGCTCTACCGCTGGTGGATGGTGGAAGCGTGCGGTGGCTATCGAGCCGTGCGAAAGGCGTGCGAGACGGTGTCGGTCGGAGGAAGGTGTTGCTGCCGGTGAGGGCGGTGATGGCGTCAACCTGTCGTATCAAAGTTGCAGCAAGATCAATGACAAAAGCCAGTCGAAGAGAACAAATCAATACGAGACACTCAATGCTGCTCCGTGCTCCACGCCATACTTGTTCCCTTGGCCGACGTGCAACGCTCAAGAAGAACAAGAATGCCTCAAGAAGAAAAGTAATGGAATCCATCTCGCTTCCCTTCTCTCATTGTCCTCCTCCTCCTCCTCCAGCAGCGCAATTGTCTCAAAACACCAAGCCCAGATCAAAAGCCCATAAATGCACCTTTCCACCGCGAGACCAGCAAGCCTGTCGCACCCATCATCGACCTCTGCATCTCTCTTGACATGGAATGTTGCCGCCAGATAGGAGCCTCGGATGCCGGAACACCTCGTGATGCTTGAAGTCGACCTGTTGTGTGGGGTCCTCAAACGCAGACCTTCGAGCCCTTGGAGTTGCTGTGGAACTGTTAGTACAAGGCAAGGACGGCTCACGATGTCGGGCGTGCGATGAGGGAGAGTATGCCTACTATTGACAGGTATGCTTTGGGTAAACGCATTGGATCGTGCCGACACACCACGCTGGCTGACACTGGTCGTTGATTTTTTTCCCGCTGCACGCTGCGTCTCCAGCCATCGCGATGGTGGCCGTGGCGATTGCGAAAGCGACGAAGGTTGAGAACTGCATGTTGCCGTGGAGGGAGGAGAGGACCGGGATGGAGTCGCAGGTGTGGTTGAAGGTGCGAGATGGTGCAACGACAAGGAGATGTTGCAAGTTTGGAGGGTTTGCTTGCTGGAGTGAAGATGACTCGAGTTGTAGAAAGAAGAAGAGATGCTGCTCATGTACACGACTGACTGCGACTTCGTCTTCCTTCATCGGCGTGTGAACGGAGTAACAGACGCCCCATGGCTCGCACTGACCGTCTCCACTTTTTGGTGCGAAATCCGTCCGATGTGCCAACCCGCTGTAGTTTTACACCGCCAGAACAAACCGATGTCTCGATTAACGCACATGATGCATCAGGCGAACACGTCGGAGTTGTCAGTGGTATCCGATTCCGGCCTGACCTGATTTCCCGACTACCAGGAAGTGGCGGACCCTAGAGACCATTCAGGTGTGTGCTCACACCGAAAGTTAACATCCGAGAGACAGGCGACAAGGCTAGACCAGGAAGCAATCCGGGATTTCCAAATTGCCAATACTCTCGCCTGCCTACGGAAACCTCCAGGACTCTGGGATGTTGAGTCACGGACTGTTCTGCCCTGGCATATGCATGTGCACGCTCTCTTCGGCAGATTACCACCAGGATGAGGGCGAGTTGCCTGGTCGCGCCGGTGGAAGACGGGGTTCTCGTTCCTCCATAGCAGTGGGTTGAGATTAGACACAGCAGTCGACCGACCATCGGGTCGCTTGTACAACCATTTGGTATGCCACGGTATCACTCACTGCACCGGCACTGCTGGCGACAGTAGAACTGGGAGCTCTGGCGGTGCAGTTCACTTTCCATTCCTAGATTGCAGACGTCAGTCAAACTCCATGCCAACCGAGTGTGCCATGGTGGTACATGGCCCGGTTACGCAAGCTTGGACCCAATCAAGACGAGCGCACTGATGCGCGAGGTTGTTATCTTCGTTGGACCGCAGCAGAATTAAGCAAGCGACTGGATGGTGCAGAGCAGGACCTCACAGTAGTCATACCGCGGCATGGGGTATATGACTGTTCATTTCAACCCTTGGTGTCCTATCGTACTACCCCGCCGGACGAGCACTGGAGTTGATGCTTGCCTTGAGGATGTGACCTGGTCAGTGGTTACCTGGATGGAGAGCATAATGCAGGTCCCGGACATTACCGTACAGGCAGACCTAGACGGGTCACGGTCTACGGAAGCAATTCCTGCAAATGGCACTCAGAAGTGCCCGTGGGTCCCTAAGAGCTCGTCCGGGGCAGAGCAATACATGAAGTGGGCAGGCGACGCGTCTGATGGACTCGATCGTCCACATTCATCTCCATCAGTTTTATTATCTTTATCGTCTTCACCTTCATCAATCAATTTATCATGCATTTCTCACACGCTATTCTCTTTATGGCTTCTGCCCTTCCAGCTGTGGTGCTCGCCGACACTATACAGGGAGGACTGTCGCTCGGTGTGGAGAACGATAAGCGCAGCGTCTCGCCATTGCTGCGCAGAGACGACACTCCACCTGTGGCTTGTACACCTCCGAACGATACTCCATGCATTCCAAAGGGCGTTGTTCCTTACACGCCCTACACCTGCAACATTCCGCTCACGAACGATCCCAAGAACATCGCACTTGATGCGGTCCGCCGTAACGGATACCCTCATTGTAACGCCGAGAAAGCTGTTTGCACATGCTCTGTAAGTCCGAGACCCGGCTTCCCGGCCGAATTCTTCTTTCCGGACTACCTTTGCTAACTGATGTGCAGATACACGGCTTGTCGCATGACATTCTTATGGAGGTCTGGAGAGAAATCATCTCACGCCAAGATCCCTCGTCGACGTTTGTGAACATGGCACGATGTCTTACTGCGACTGGGCAGGCCCGAAATCTCCGGACTTCTCGGGCACCGATGTCACGAATTACAACGCGGTCTGGAAATGCAAGAACGGACAATACGTGGGAGACTATCATCCCACTTCGCCTCCTTCCTGAAGCAGCAATTCGGTACCACACCAAGAACAATGACTCAAGGAGGCGAATTTGGTCGGTGGAGAAAACGCGGTAAAGCATGGTCAGGCGATGTTATATCTTCAATTCTGTTGCGGTGGTATGGTTGGAACATGAGGTTGCTCGCATGTGGAGGTTATCGCTAGAGTGTAAATATTTTCTTGGTCGTCAAGAGTAAATGTCATACTTTCGGGTTCCTACGGGTTGAAGTTCTTATGCAAGACCAGGCCTCGGAAAAGTATCGCTCGAAGGATGTAACCAAGACTGCCACTAAGCATCTCGGTTGGAACAACAACTTCGTGCGACCAGCATCTTCGTCCCATTGACATCCTCGTTCGAACAACAGTCTCGCTCGAACGACACCTTCGTTCAAACATCTCGCTTCGATCCAACGTCTCGCTTCGATCCAACATCTCGCTTTGATCGACCACGCAACATCAAACAGGTCTGCCTGCAACAATCCGACCTACCCAAAATGAAGATCTCAACCCTCATCGCCACCGTCGCCACAGTGCTCGGCCTCGTCGCTCCTGCGTTTGCGGTACGCTATATACACATGCCGTCATGACGCCACTGCCCAATGGCCAACGCTCGCGCCAGGGACGTCAAGGCGCTATCGACTGCACATACTTGGATTGCGGCACTGCACTGGCCAAATGGTAAGATGCGCTCCTACAGATTTTAGGCACTGTGTCTCTTCTTATCCGCATTTGCTAACAATGGTTATTGCGCATAGCGGCCGGGACCATCAGTGCCACTGCTGGTCGTAAGCGCACGATTCATGTTGCTTGCGAGAGGGAGCGGCGCTCGCAAGAGAGGCGGACGACATAATGCAGCGTTCGCTGATGCACTCTGGACTTCTTTCTCTTCTACTAGCGTACGATTTCGATTCCTCCAGCGCATTCGACCTCGGACCGCTCGACACTCACGACGGCGGTCAAAAACCGACAAATTGTAAAGGCTGATGCTCTCTTTGCTCTCTTTTGGTGGAAGGCGGTCAGGCTGGATTGGAGGAAAACTTTTAGTGGAGAGATTGTTGAATGGCAGTGTTGGGACGGTGGCCACGGAGCTTGCTTGCTTTCGAATCTCCGGTCCTCGCGATGGAAATGATAGTCCTGTTGCTGCTGTCTTCAGTCATTTCCCGCCACTGCTTTTCAACTTGACGTGATGATGTTTTGTGGTCTTATAACAACGACACTTCGTTCGAGGCGCATATGCGAAAGACTTGGAGGTCAACACAGGCCCGTCGAGGAAGTCATGGTGTCTTGCCCATAATCTCGAATGCTTCGATATGTCTGCCTAAAGTCTTTCCCGACACCCTGTGTTTTCAGTCACTACCTGTCTCTGTCCTCGACGGCTCCATAGCTTGGTTGCTGAAATGCAATGATTGAGTTCCTCTCGTCTCGTAACTGCTGATTCTCCTCCTTCAAAGCTTGCTTGGCTACGCTCTCCCGCCTCCGCCATAGCATCACATACGTCAATATCATCAGGTATCCTAGAGCACCGACGATGGCCAGAGACATCGTTGAGAGACCATATTGCGGCACTGGAACAACTGTTGATGGCCATTGCCACATTAACCGCCATGAATGTGCATATCGTTTGCAGGACGATACTCACGGTCTTGATAAATTGTGCACACGCTAGATAATACCTTCCCTCCGTTCAGATCTCGAAGACAGATCTCAAACTGGTTTGATGAGGGCGTGGAGTCGACTTCGCAGTATTGTGTGCAGTTGTCCAGTAGCCGCACAGGCCGATTTGGCGTGCAGCACGATGAGATCTGCAGGACCGCAGGTTGGATCGATGTCGCGCAGATCAGACCACTCATTCCGGATATGTCCAGTCCAGACAGGTCGGGCCGCGAAGGACATTTCGTTGAGTTTGATAAGGAATGTGTTACTGATGCCGTGGTGTCAAAGTTCGGTATGCGAGCAGCAGGCATCTTGAGATTGACGTGTTGCTTGCTAGACGTGTTGCTGATCATCCAGACTGGGATGAGATAATATGAGTAGAGCCAGATCGGATGGGCGAGCCGTAGATTTGTGATGCTATGTCGTCTTGCTGCGGCGATATGCCCAGCCTTGTCGATGCATCCACGGACAAAGTACGGGCTTGGCGGTGGGATCGGTGGTTGGAGGTCGTTCTTCTCTCTTGTTGTAGAAGAACAGGAAGAACCATGTGCACAGATACGCTGAGCAGGTCGTATCAGAGATCTAGCCACGCTTGTCGTCCGATTAAGGTATGTTTTTAGCGTGGTTCGGGAGTGAATGAGTCGTCGTCCTTTCCCGACCGGAGCCGTCTCCGCTTTCCTCGGCTCGATGCTGTCATCGTGCAGAAGAGCTCCACCTTCAAACAATTCATGCCGACTACACTCCTCTCCTCTGTTTCATCCACAGTCCCTACCATCATGGCGTCCTCCCGAACCATCCTCACTGCCACTACCCGTACCCTCCGCTCCACCCCCAAAGCCCTGCCAAGCAGCCGGCGCTCCATCTCCGCCTACGGCTACGAACAAGCCAAATGCCTCATCCTGCCGAACACTGGCGAGCCAAAGGACGTCCTCCGCCTGCACTCCCACTCGATCTCGCCACCGACAGGCAACCTCATAACTCTTCAGTTCCTCGCCTCGCCGATCAACCCGGCGGACATCAACCAAATCCAAGGCGTTTACCCTACACCTCCAACATGGACGACCTCTCTCGGAACACCGGACAAAATCGCTGTGGGCGGGAATGAAGGCGTAGCAAAGATCATTGCAAAAGGCGGGAGTGTGAAAGGTGTGGAGAAGGGAGATTGGGTTATTTTCAAGAAACAAGGCTTCGGCACCTGGAGAACGCATGCGCAGACGGATGCTTCCAATGTCACGGTGATCAAGGACACGGAAGGTTTGAGACCTGAGCAAGTCGGAACGGTGAGCGTCAATCCGTGCACGGCTTGGAGATTGCTCAAGGACTTTGGTGCGGTGAATGAGGGAGAGTGGTTTGTGCAGAATGGTGCGAATTCAGGAGTAGGGAGGGCGGCGATTCAGTTGGGAAGGTTGTGGGGCATGAGGAGTATCAATGTTGTGAGGAAGAGGGATTCGGGGCACGAGGAGTTGGTGAAAGAGCTTGAAGGGCTGGGAGCGGATGTAGTTGTCACTGAGGAGGAGTTGAACGGCAAGGACTTCAAGGACAGAGTCAAGGAATTGACGAATGGAGGGAGAGAGCCGGTGAGACTTGGGCTGAATTGCGTGGGAGGAAAGCTGGTCAATTCAATGGCGAAGCTCCTCGCGCCGGGAAGTGCGATGGTCACATACGGAGCCATGTCGAAACAGCCGGTCACACTACCCATGGGATTGCTCATCTTCAAGGACATTCAGTTCAAGGGCTTCTGGGTCAGCCGATGGAGCGATGCCCATCCGGAAGAGAAGATGAAGTGCGTGGAGGAGGTTCTGGACCTGACAAAGAAGGGGAGCTTCAAGGATGTACCGATGCAGACGGTTCAGTGGGACAGAGGGACGAAGCAGGAGGAGCTGGTCGACGCGGTACAGGGAACGTTGGAGGGCTACAGGAATGGGAAGGGCATCTTTGTCTTTGGAGAGACGTGAAAGAACAAAGTGCTTTCTACTGGAGAGCACGTACAGGACCTCCAACACAAACGGCATACAGAAGAATGTACAGCACCATTGACTCCTCCGATTGCCACCGTTATCCAAACCGAGCGCCATCGCACCACCTCGCCCATCTTTCAATCTCTTGCTGCAGCGTGCACAACCCGGTCCACGACAGTCTTACTGTCCAGGCGACCCATGGGATCTGTCCAATTGTGGACCTACGCGACTGGGGACCGGATGGAGTCGGAGTCGAGCAGAAGGGAATTTCCAAGGGACAGGAAACAACATGTCCTCGGCCCAAAACCTATGACAAGGACACATGTTAGCAAAAGGGGAACGGGTGCAACGATCATATGAAGACCTACATACACGGTTCCAGCACACTCATCGGCTCCGTCTGGTCGATTCATCCGAGTTGGAATTGGTACATCCGTGGCCAGGATGGCCACTTACGTTGCCACCACCACTTCCCTAAGTAGGATCAGTAAAAGTGAATGGCAGGTGTGACCAAGCCTTCAGAGCGTACCCCAATGATTCCAGCGCATTCGTCGGGACCTTGTTTCTGATTCGTTGAATCCGGCTGCTCTCTGTGCGCCAACAGCGATATTTCGTGTGCTGTATTCCTCCGCGTGGGCGGCTTCTTGGAGTCGGAATTTGAGTTGGGGCACGATGGGTGATTGGAATGGGCGCCCACACTGCCTCCGATGCTGGCCTGGAAGAAGTTAACACAGTGACTTTGCAGGTGTGATGAAGCCTTCGGGAAACACCCACCCCGATGCATTCGGCGTCTTTGTCCTCCTTCTGCTGAGCTGTCGCTTCCCTCTGCACTAGTGGAGCCGCGACCTCGAATGCGGTGTCCCTTCGGACTTGCGGCTTGGCGTCGGCGGGATTGGCGTCGGTCTCAGGGTGTTGCTGCACAGGAGGGGTCAGGTCATCGGAATGATGCGCAGTGCGGATACATCGAGCGTACGACAGGTGCTGCAAGGGCAGCTGCAAACAGCAAAGCGGAAAGAGCAGTGAGCCTCATGTTTACGAACAGAAGTAAGCTAAGAAGTCCTGGACTGAATGCTTGGAGTGTAAGTGTTACTGCAGAGCGCTCAGGGTTCCAGGAAGAAGCGCGGTTGTAAGTATGTGACGAAGGGCTTGAACGAGTCGTTGGTCGAAGGTGCGAGAAAGATGGTAGATGTAATGCAGCGACCAGGGACCTCCTGAGCTGCCACGCGTTTTGCTCACGCCACCAAAGAGCTGCATGAAGTTGCATCGAAGCATCGTTCGTGCAGGCGTGGGTCCTTGCCGGAAAATTCGAATTTAGGGCAGGCCAAAGGGCCAGAGAGAGGCTAGAATCGTTGATCGTTGATTGGACCGTACTTGGCAAATCAGATGGACAAATGGCAATGCTGCGACTATCCGCGGAGTGCTGGGATGCTTGAAGAGGATTGTACAGGGCCTGTCCCCAAAGCATGAACTGGTACCCGCCCAACAAATCCTGGACCAATGTGAGCTTCAGATTCCACCGATACCTTCTAAAAGAAGTGCATCGATTAAGCTTCCGATGGGCAGCATTGTTCGTACACTCCGTACCAATGCACCACAGCAGCAAGCAACCTCCTGGTCTATCACGATTCACGAGGGCCGCTCTGTCCGCTCACACGACCTGAAGCTGCTGGAGTTAGGAAATGGTCGTGCCATCGTGCAAGCTTCACTGGGCACTCCGATTTCGAGGAAGGGCCAAACGAACCGCGACGGTGTTGGAGTCTAGTCGGGATCTGTGATTTGATCGCTGAATTCACGAGTCAACCGACATGGTACGATGAGCACTGCGGCATTTCTTCACGAATTATCTTACCCGGCTCGCCGAGACCTTCCCACCCGCAGATACCAGTGTACATTCCAGCATCCAACAAAAGTGGCTGGCCATCGCCCTCTTCAGAAGACCCTCGAGTGCGGCTTTTCCAACACAACTCACAGAACAACAATGTGCAGAATTAGGTACAGCCTCCTCCGGTGATGGCCCATCTCGAGCACCACCACACCACTTCGATCATCTTCCGTGCTCTTTGTGCGGCGAATATAGACCCTCCCACGACCACGATCTCGTGCCATACAACCCCTCTTCGGATGAAAGCTTAGTCCCTTCGCGTGGGCGGTCTCTTCGTATCCGGCGGACTGGAGTTGGTGCACGGAGGTTTGTGACCTTTAACGTGGCCACCGCCAGCTACCTAGGAGAGATCAGCAAGGTAACAGGACACGTGAACAATCTTTCACAACGCACCCCATACTCCTCGCAATCTTTGCCGGATTCCTGATTTGTAGAATCCCTCTGCGCAAGCGGGGCCGCCTGGTAGGGTGCCTTCTTGGAGTGAGCTGGCGCATCTCTTTGCGCCTTTGGTGCCGCTTCGTGTGCGGCAGACCTGGGCGTAGGCGGCTTCTTCGAATCGGGCGGACTGGAGTTGGGGCACGGATGTCCGTGACCGTCAAAAGTGCCTCCACCTCGTACCTGAGCAAGGTTAGCAAGACGACAACATGTGTGATAAAGCCTTCGGCAAACACCTACCCCGGAGCAGTCGGCGTCTTTGTCCCCCTTCTGCTGAGCTGTCGCTTCTCTCTGCACTAGTGGAGCCGTCGCCTCGTATGCGATATTTCTCGGCTTGGGCGGCTTCTTCGAGTCGGATGGCTTCAGGGTTGGCGGACAGTCGACGGGAGCGCCGCCTTGACCGCGAACCTTGAGGGTCACATATCAGCGATCTGGCAGCTGCTATAGCTATTCGATAGATGCCTACCCCAACGCGCGTGGCGTCACAATGTCTGGTGGCCACCGGATCTGTTGAGTCCCTCTGCGCAAGTGACGCCGCCTGGTTCGTTGCTTTCTTGGCCTGAGCTGTTGCATCTCTCTGCGCCAGCGAAGCCCTCGCCTCGTGTGCGATGTCTCTGGGCGTAGGTGGCTTTTTCGAGTCGTGCGAGTTGGAGGTCTTTGGGCACCTCTCAATGTTGCCTCCACCAGCAGCCTGGAAGGATATGCATCAGCGAGTGCCAGCTGCTGTGACCGATCGATGGAACTCACACCAACGCATTCAGCGTCATTGTCCTTCTTGGGCTGTGTCAACACGTCCTTTCTCGTCAGTGGAGCCGATGCCTCATTTGCGATATTCCTGTGCGTGGACGGTTCCGAGTCACTTGGTGGATGGTTGCGCGACCCGCCTGCCTGTGCGCTATCATCAACAAGAGTCTCTACGAGCTCGATGTCGAGGACCTACTCCTGTGCCTTGGCAGTCGCTGGTGCAGGGCGCATGGTTTTTATCATCGCGTCTCTGATTTTCTGGATCTTGTCTTGGCACAAGTGGCGCCGCCTCGGACGCGATGTCCTTTCGCGCAGGCGGCTTCGGGTCGGTAGCTTTTGACGTGTGAGGGCAGTCGATTTTACCTCCACCGCGGACCTTGGAAATTGACATGTCAGCGACTGGGAGCCGTTGTGGCTGGTCGAGACCTACACCAGTAGTCGTGCCGCAAACACTCCGGTCCTCCTGGTTCGTCTCTTCTCTTCGCGTGGGCGGCGTCAAATAGGACGGTTTGGGTCGTACAATAGGAGCCGCAAGGGCGACACTAAAAAGCATCGCCAGTAACATGGTATGTCTCATGTTTGCGGGAATGATTTGGGAAAGGTAGCGACCGGAGGCTTTGAGACGAGTGATGGTCCTTGATGAGCAACGTCTCAAAAGGGTTGTAGCTTGGACAGAAGCACTTTGGTGATTGAACGAGTCGTTGATCGAATGTGCGAGAAGGGCTTATCGAAGAATGCAGCGATCAGACACCTCCTAAGCTGCCACGAGGACGTCTCACGCCACCAAGGAGCTGCAGATGCCGAAGTTGCAACGAACCATCGTTCATGCGCTGATGCTCACCGCGGCCTTGGTCCCGGGACACGCAATATCGGCGATGGGCCAGAGCCAATGATTGGTAATTGGACCGCATGGTGCAAACTCTTCAGTGATTGGCCATGTTGCAGCTGTCCGCGGAGCGATGAGGGCCTTGGAGTGGGTACCACCGGAGCAGCAGACAAAGGACTTTCCGACCTGCCTTGTTGACTGCTCACACCACTTGGGAGGTGCAGTAGGGAGCATGGTGCCATCATGTAAGCTTTACCAGGGACACTGACTTTAAGAACGGGCCGAATGAATCTCGAACATGAATGTCATGAACTGAATTCTTGATGATATGACACGATGGTGAGCATTGTGGCAATCCTTCACGGACTTCTACCCGCATTCATCGTCGAGTCGCCGAGACGGACCTTGCATAATCCAACAACAACCGCCGAGCATCGCCTTCTTCAGAAACATCATGTTACGCAACCCGGTACATCGATCCCAGGCTGTCGGATGCAAAGCACAGAACGACAGCACAACCACCCTGCGATCGCAATACCGCTTGCTCGCTGTGTGCTCCCTCCGATCAAGCTCAATCCCTCACATTTTCGGCAAGCTCACCACCGGACACGGAAAGTCAACATCGCCGTTCATCGTCTGCAAGCATGGGTCAGTACGGCGAATTTGGCTTCATCGCGTGGCTTTCATCTCCGAGACTCACACCACCGCAGTCTGGACCGCCGCAAGACTGGGTATACATTTCAGTAAAGGTTTCTTCAAAATCAGCTTTCAAAATAGACTTACGCATTGCAATCTGTCTCCTTCTGATGACACTGAATCGACGGGTAGATGTGTTCCTTGATGCGCATGGTGTACATGGACATGATGGTCTGCCAGAGCACCAGCGATGAGCACGACGGAGAGCGTGATGATGAGTTTCATGGTTGTCGAAGGCTCTAGACGTGTGAACGTTTGTTCAGACAGGGTGATCTTTGGTATGTGGTCGCGATAGGGAGTTGTGGTACTGGCAAGCCGGCACAAGGTGCGGTGCTTTGGAGTAATAATTGTTAATCAAAAAGCGGAAAAAGAATAATATGTAATAACCTTAATTAGAGGCTTAGGTTACATGTTAATGCCCTCTAGTAGGTATGCGTAATCTCGAATAAACAAGCGTAATCTAGAAGGTCCGTAATTATTCGGAAGGTAAGAGTTTAAGTGCAATCGTCTAGCTAATTAAGGACGACAAGGTTAATAAGCAGCTCCGCCGATCTTCTTA
>AFIR01000930.1:0-34864 GCA_000223685.2 Zymoseptoria pseudotritici STIR04_4.3.1
TTCTAAGCGGGAGCCGCTAGAGAAGAAGCGGGGGCGGGCGCTAGTAGGTTATTAGCGGCTAGCGGGAAGGCAGTTATCGCCCGGAAAAGCGGATAATAGAAGTAAATTTTACCGTATATACGTTATTTACCTATAATAATAGGCAGGTTAATAGCGGGTCTCTAGACGGAGATAGGAGTTAGGGTTAGATTTGCTATATTAACGAAAGGTTATTAGTTAGAACTAGAAGGTTCGTATATAGGTTTATAGATTAGAAAGAAGGCGCTAAACTGTAATTTAATATATAATAGGGAAAGGTATATAGTAAAGAGGGTAAGAGATTAAGTAATGCTATAGAAACTAATACATCTTATATAAGAACGAACTAATTACTTAATATCGAATAGATTACTTAATATCGAATAGAAATAGAAAGTAGAATAGAGCTAAATAGTCGAATAATAAGGAAAGTGCGAGACTATATATACTAACCTAAGTTACGTAAAGGCTCTTATTATTTTATTTAATAGGGACTTGTTTGCCTATATATATATAACTACGACCGCGAAGAAGGTAGTAGAGGCTTATTATACCTAGGGGGAGACCCTCTAGAATTCCCCTATACCTCCGGTAGCGCTCTACGGGCACCTATAGTAAGCTTCTATATATGTGCAAGTATAGTAAGAGCTATAATTATATATTAAGCTATAATTATATATTTTAGTAATAGTATTATTAATATTAATAGTAAGTAGGTGCGGTTAGAAGTTATATATGCGCGGGATCCCTGCGCAGCGCACTAACTATATGTAACTTTAGCTAATCGGAAGCTTCCCGCTCGACTAATAAGAGCACGCCGCAAGCGGCGGATTTCGCCCTAAGTAAACAGTAGGCAAATTTTGCAGCTTCGCTACAATTAGGTTAATTAGACTAATTAATCTAATTATAGTGGTGAACAGCAATTGCCCTCTAATTAATCTACCTGATTAATTCGACTTATGGTCATTAATCGATTAATGAGGGCGAAGTAAACATGGCCTAACTCGTGTCGTATCCCTCTCCTCTGCGGACAGACTTCCTAGGTAGCCGTACGTAGAGATCCGCGCAGGCGGGTAGTGAGGGAAACTTACGAATGGGGCGCCATCCTATTTACTTCTCGACATCTTGTCTTACACTTAGTGCACACCGCACGAACTACAAACCAATGCTTTGACCCGAGCAAGACCTGCCAATAAAATCGGAGGTCTTCCAGTGCAACTTATACACCTATTACCTCACTCGAAGATCGTGATATCGCCTGCGAGGCGAGCAAAGCTTACAGCAACTGTCAGCATCCCGCGTCGAACGACGGGAGCTGGCACATCGCCAGCTTCCCTAGAGTCTGTTTTGACACCAATTCTGTGAACGCCGTACGGTCTCAGAGCCCGGCACACATAGCAAGGACCGAGCATGCCATGCCGTTGCGAGGGAGAGGAGAGTAGGATGCTGATGCCTTGGCTTCGGACTGCTCAATTGCAGATCTCGAATAATACCCTCAAAAGAAAGACTGTCAGACCCGAAGTCCCGACCCTGGGCACTGAAGCGGCGCCATCCCTATGACACCTTTGACCATTCCAGGGACTTCTATCATCGCACTTCAAGTCCAGCCAATGGAGCAAGGATTGCCTGTCAGGACTCAGGAGAGACCAAGGTGGTCAGATGGAGAGGTGAGACGATAAGCAGTATGCGCGCGACCATACAGCGACGCGGTTCTGCATTTCACTTCAGTCCCGATTCTGCCTCGAGGAAATCCACGAATCCAGCCACGAGTAATAATCTATCAAGGTATACCTCTGCCACATATGGCCTCCTTGTCCAACAAAAGCTCACGGTCGTATAGATCTCCACCACAACCATGGAAATACTCGCCCTCGCCCTCGCCTTTCTCAGCGGAGTCGGCATAGCGTCCGCTGCCGGCGTCGAGGGATGCTGAACCTCCATCAAATGCTGCGCGCCCGGCGGCAGACAGCGTGAAATCTGCAATGTCTCCGGTTGCCCCGGCGGCATGGTAGGTTGAACAAATCTTTTCCCGCAAAATTGAAGGCTGTGTACAGTACTGCCGACGTTGACGCTCGTCGCTATAGTGCGATTGTCCTGAGAGTCATTGCATCCCACGAACTCGGTCCGCTCAGCGCATGATGTTCTCGAAACGGAGGAGCGCATTGTTTTGATTGAAGAGGCGAGAGCGATGAGCTGAGGGGCAGGTGAATTCTCGTGTGGTCCAATTGGCGACATGATCAAACGAAGAGACGCAGCGTGTTGAAAGTTTCGAAGCTGGACGAGTTGTACCATATTCAAGAGCTGTGTCCGACGTGCCTCGCCTTGCTTGCTCGTTCTCCGCACCATATTCTTGGATTTACAGACTTGCCGTCCAACACCGCGATTGCGGTCGCTCATCCATTTGAGGAACGCTGCTCTACCGCCGCATGCTTGATTCTTGTCCCTTGTTTTTGAGAGGTCGACACCAAAGTTCCGATGTCTTCTCGGACCTCTCAATCGTGTGCATCCTGTCTCAATGCATGAGATTGTAGTCTGGTCTGGTGATCTTCTTTTGGTTCAAGCTGCATCGATCGAACAATTACTTTGCCGAGATCGACACAGTTGGCCGTGTTCTCTTCCCGAAGCATAGACTGGCATCCCACGCCCGTCCAGCCATCGATTTCGGCGCCAGCAAGGATACCCAACAGAGCGGAGAGTCCAGCATCGGTAGGAGAGGTTGGTATACGAATGCACCACGGTTGTTCCTGACGTAGCCATGAGTCGGCGGGATGAGGACCAACGAAGCTCTCGACCGACCTTTGCCTCGAATTCATCTCGCTACTCTATACACGAACTCACGATGCCCTCGACAATGCGACGAATGCGCGATCGGACAGGAAGCCGGACCTCGCCTATCTGTGATCGTGTGTCGGTGATTCAGATT
Source organism: Zymoseptoria pseudotritici STIR04_4.3.1 (assembly GCA_000223685.2). Taxonomy (NCBI): domain Eukaryota; kingdom Fungi; phylum Ascomycota; class Dothideomycetes; order Mycosphaerellales; family Mycosphaerellaceae; genus Zymoseptoria; species Zymoseptoria pseudotritici. Next base: position 2,942 of record AFIR01000930.1, read on the forward strand.
GTCTGTTGAACACATTGCTAAAGAAATGGAATCTTCGAGTTGAATGCCACATCCACTACGTTTTCCACGGACGATTCAACGCACTAACGATCTTACATGAAAGGTTCTAATCCCTGTCTAAAGACGTCCTTGATCGTTGGTCTGTCGAATTAATGGCATAAGGCATGGCTTAGGACCTCGTACATTGAGAGCAAGAGAGAATCCGTCAGCAGCCGTCATTGCACCATACCTTCAGGAGCTCACTGAGAATTGTGCCCTCGACATCGCTTTGCTGCGAACATCGATGGCAACTATCTGTGTACCGACTACACTGACTCTTGTACCCATCATTCCCGTTTATCAGCCGCAAAAAGTCTTCCTCCCTCACTCCTCGCAGATGCTACTCCCACACCCTCTGCGCAAACCTCGACACCGGTCTTTCCGAATCGCTAAAATCATGCACCGCCACCACATTGATCAACCACGTCGATCCGAGTCCCACAAAGTCGTCGGCAGTAATCGCGAGCTCGCACGACTCTTCTTCAGGATTCCAGCTGGGTGGGAAGACAATGCCCGAGCGATTGAACCAGAGATCCGAACCGGCGATCATGACGGCCAGGTCTGGCACGGTTGCGTTGCATGCGGTGGCGAGGACGCCGTACTTGTCGACGAATGGAGCCGGGTCGATGTATTTGGTGAGTTCGTCGAAAACGTCTTGGGGAATCGAAGAGTACAAAGTTCCCGTGTCGAGTGCAGGAGTGTGCTTCACGTACGGCGGCACCAACGTCGCAGTTTCTGCATACGGTATGACGTCTACCGTGTCGTCGTCGAGGTACGAGAAGATCACGGGATCTGCGTCTGGGGAGGGTTTGATCTTTAGGCCATCAATATGAAAGTTCCAATAGGCGAAGTTATGTGTGGAAGGATCGCCAGTCTCATCGGTATAAGGTACTACGGGCACATCCTGCGAGTACGGTCCCGAACGGATATTGGGCTCCGCGCCGAGGGTAAGCTGGCCACAGACTGTGCCGTCTACACCGCCTAGGCCGTCGTAGTAGTATCCAAATATTGGGTTGACAAGGCCGTCCGCCGCCGCTTGGAAAACGACAGGTTTGTAGTGAGAGATGTTTGTGACATATTGGAGCTCTCCAACCTTGTCAAGTTCGGATCGTTGCCAGTATGATGTGAGGAATGGAAAAGCGAAGCCCATTACGCCGTTAGTCGAGAGCACGCCGCTGCGTGCGATTTCGACCTGCGTTGCGACCCCGGTGATCGCATTCGGGACGGTGAGATTTCCAAGAGTAATTTCCTGGTAGCCGATCTCGCCTAGAGCTCCGTAAAGGCCATCGGCGTAGGTAGAATTAAAACCAGCACCGATAATCGAGCCACCCGAGAATGTGAACCCAGGCCCTGTGGTGTTCGCTTCGCCGCCGCATTTGCTCCGTGGGCTGAGCGTCACATTAGACATTTGTTGTTCAAGTGCAAGTCTTCCGGTACAACGTACTAGTGCGTGATGTTGCTGTAAATATGGTCAATGCACTCCCAATTCGCTCCAAGGACATAGAAAGGACTGCTGCCCAGGTCGAATACGACAGTCAAAACGTCTTCGCCGACCTGAACATTGAGACCAGGTGATGTGCCCTGTTCCATCCAGACGATATCGGCAACGTAGGTGCCGTTCTTGCACGCTGCAGCTTCTCGATGGTCGATGGTTCGTTTTGGATGAGCGGCATCTCCTGAGAGTGCGTTTCGCCTGTGCGTGCCCGTTCTGCGGGAGCGGAGACCTGGACTGCCCAACGACGCCGTGCACACGGCCAAGAAAATGAAGAGAGTGTACATGATTCGGTCGTCGTAGTTCTCGGTTGGAGGGAAGACTGGTCTGAGAGCCAAAGACAGGCGCGAAGTGTGTAGGCTGACGGACAGGAGATTTGAATGGAATAGCCCATGAGGTGACCAATGATGTGGCCTTTCCTGAGTACCTGTGAGGTGCGACTTGCGAAGGGCTGCAGAACACGAGCTGACCTGAATCTCAATAAAATTGGGAAGTAAACCTGGTCAATGGCCAAATTGCCGTTGTCGGCCATGCGAACTTACGAAGAACCCATGCCAAACCTTCACGGTCCGGGAGGCGCATGCGGAAACGAAGCAGCCGAATGGCAGCCCGCAGCGCCGTATCAATCAGCGTTTGATGAGACGTCGAGAGAGAGAGGAAGAGAGAGAGAGAGAGACATATGTATATGTGAAGGGAAGAGGCAGGGAAGAAGAAGGGTTGCAGCATTTCCAGCGAGCGTAGCCATGCGCTAGCCAAAGTTAATCACCCCCTGCGATGTCTTTCTTTTTGATCCTGCTCATTACACATCTATGCCAATGGCTGCGGTCCCACGGCCTAGAGCTCCAACGTCTCGCCATTCATCTTTTCCGCGATGATTTCTCGAGTCAACTTCATCAACTGATCTTGCAGAGCTTCGTCTTGGGAGAGCTCGCTACCCGGCTCGACCGCAGCAGGAGGGCAGATGTACTCTCCCGACTTGTGTGTGACGGTCGCAGCGTATCTGTTCATTCGTTAGTATAGTCTTTCGCTGCCGGGTCCAATTGACTCACAATGTCGAAAGAGCTCCTTCAAACTGGTCCTTCTTGAAAGGCGCGGCTGCCACCGACATACCATATCCCAGAAGTGGATACGGCTCGTGAATGTCCTTCTGCGACATGTCTGTGAACACAACACCTGGGTGAGTCGCGTTCACCAATATCCGCGGGTGCTCCTTGGTCAAGTGGCGGGCAAGGTACCGGCTGAACAGGATGTTGGCCAACTTGGCTCGCCCGTACTGGCCGTTTGGTCCGAGATCGGTGTTGAGCTCATCGAGCGAGGCGAATTTGGTGTCCTTGGGAGCCGATTCGTGCAAGTTCGAAGCCTGATTCGTGACGCGCACGACGTTCTGGCCATTTGCCGTCTTCTTCAACAGAGGTAGGAGGTGCGATGTGAGCAGCGCATGTCCAAAGTGGTTCACAGCCATGTGTCGGTCGACGCCTAGGTCGCTGAGCTGGTATGTCATGATTCCACGTCCGGCATTTTGAATGAGAATGTCCAGGCGCTCAGTGCCATCAGTGATCTTCTTCGCCGCTCCCGAGATGCTCTTCCAGTCTCCAAGGTCGCAGTGAACGAGCACCACTCGAGACGCCTTCTCTTCACCCAGCTCCTTGCTGATTGCCTGATGTGCCGTGTCCGCTTTTTCTTCTCCACCGGAGAGAATGAACAACTTCGAGATGTTCTTCGTGAGCAGTGTGTGGGTGGCTCCGTATCCGATGCCTGGACCGATCAGCTCCTGATCACCACCACAATCTTGTTCACTTCTTACCTGCACTTCCACCCGTCACGACCGCGACTTTGCCACTCTGATCTGGAACATCATCCAAAGAGAACTCTGTACCGGCGGGTGCCAGCGACTGTGCGATTCCACCCAAGTTCTCGGAGAGCGTAGCTTTGGCGGCGTTGACGATTGAAGACATGTTGCGTGTGCGGAATTGTTGTTTGGTTTGGTGGAAGAGCGGTCTCGAGACCTTGGAGCAAAGAAACATTTATGCGTGTACTTACTTACGTGCAAGTGACACGCGCAGGACGCAGCTTCTCATTGATAGGTAGGTAATTCTTACCTTATGCAGTTGCTCCAGTCATTGGAACGTCATGCAAACGCGCACAAAGAAAGTGAAGTCGTCATGCGAAGGTCAAGCCCAGGAAGAGGCGACGCGAGGACTTTGTCTCGGTTCGATTTGGACGCGCCACTTCGGGGACAGCTCCGGCGACAGCCCTTCCCCTCTCTCTCTCTCTCTCTGTTGCAATGGAGGAAGCAGTTGTTGATACTTAGGTTTCGTCTACGCCCTTCATGTCAGTCTGGTGCTGTATAGGCGTCTCGAGAAGACTAGGAAGCAAGAACAGGCTCAATGTTCTGCCCAAAGTTTCCTCCTGAATCATATCACCTGGGACATGGCCGGATATCGACGGTCGAAGGGGCCTTGGCCTATCAAAATGGTCATTGTCTCGAGCTTTCTTCCCTACAAGCGTCAGACTTTCTGGCTACACGACCACGATGAGCACAAAAAACGCTTGATCTGACCCTCGTAGGGCGCAGAGTGGTGAAGAGCAGCAGTATAAAGAGGTCAGGATGTTGCTACGACCGCGTCTCCTGCCCTGGCGAGGTAGGAGTCCATTCATATCTGCCGCCGCAGCAATGTCTTTTCCATTCCCCGCTCCACGCTCTCCCACTTCTCTTCGATCACTGCCACGCAACAACATGTCTACAGCATTGAACACGGACAAGATCGAGAGCGAAGCTCATCATCTGTCCAATGGCTCCAGTGGCGCTCACGTCCCGGTCAACAATTGGGCTGCTCCGGGACCAACAGCATTCGACTTTCGAAGTGAGTACTCAAGTCATATATCAACATGCCCACCACCAAGCTAATAACCTCCTCAAGGCGACACCATAACGACACCCACCACCCGCATGCTCGAAGCCATCTCCGCCACGACCCTCTTCGACGATGTCTTCCAAGAAGATCCAACCACCAACTCCCTTGAAGCCTTCATAGCCGACCTCACAGGCAAAGACTCCGGCCTGATGGTCATGAGCGGCACCATGGGCAACCAGATCGCCATCCGAACCCACCTCGGTGGTCCACCGCACAGTGTCGCCGCCGACGCCCGATCACACATCATCGAGTGGGAAGCAGGCGGCGTGGCATCGTTGTGTGGAGCTATGTTGAAACCTGCAACGCCGAGCAATGGGAAATATGTCACACTGGAGGACCTGCAAAAAGTGGTGGACTTGCGGGAGGATGTGCATGGTTGTCCAACGAAGTTGATCAGCTTGGAAAATACCATTGCGGGCGTGGTGGTGCCATTAGATGAGTGCCAGAGGATCTCAGCGTGGGCGAAGGAGAAGGGTTTGATCATGCATCTGGACGGTGCAAGGATATGGGAGGCTGTCGCGGCTGGTGCGGCGTCGTTGAAGGACTACTGTGCGTGCTTTGACAGCATTTCGCTGTGCTTCTCCAAGGGACTAGGCGCACCGATTGGAAGCATTATTGTCGGGACGAAAGCCTTCACCGCGAGGTCGAGATGGGTCAGGAAGTCTATTGGAGGTGGCATCAGACAGGCTGGCGTGATCACCGCTGCGGCTCGAGTGGCTGTGGAAGATACGTTCCTCGGAGGAAAGCTACAAGCCTGCCATGCACGTGCGAAACAAATCGGCGAGCTGTGGGAGAGCTACGGCGGCAAGACGACGAACCCGGTCGAGACGAACATGGTGTGGCTTGACCTTGAGGCGGCGGGCATGACTGCGGATCAGTTCATCGAGTTGGGTCAAAAGGCTGGTCTGCGATTGCTGGGTGGACGTCTAGTGGTGCACTACCAGATCAGCGATGAAGCTGTGAAGAGGCTGGACACGCTCTTCCAGGCTGTCTTGAAGGGCAAGGCGTTGGATGGCGATGTCAGTCTGGACACAGCAAGACTCAAAAAGTCGGCGCCGCTGTACGGCTGATGGGAACATATGTGAAGGCCATGCCGAAATCGGTCCACGAAACCTCCAGAGAGAGCGAACTCTTGTCTCAATGGCTCGACTTGACACGTTCGAGGATGCACAGCCCGGCTCTTGCTGAATGTCGTGGTATTCGTGAGGTTCAGGCTCAGATTAAGACGCTCAATTCGTGGGTATTCGCTTGTAAACAGTGCTCAATGTCGAGATCAACCTCATCCGCTGTGAGCCATCACTCCTGTGACTCAACCTTACTCTTCGTCTGCTTTCCCATCCACTTCTTCACCCCAACCCACGCCTCACTCTTCGTATCCACACCACCCAACTCACTCCCCACCTCAAACACCGTCGCAATGCCGTCCAGACCTCCAACCGCCACATGCTTGCCTTGCGTCTTCTCCCACGCCAGCTTGTTCAAACTCTTGAGCGAGTACATATCTTTCTCCACATGGCTCGGCCGCGCACCGCCAACCGGCACCTCCGAGCTCGCGTTGATGTCGTAAATGTCCATTCTTCCGCCACCGTCGACACAGCCAAAGATGCCAGGTTTGGTAGGACTCCACTTGACATCGTACACGCTGTCCTCTCGCTGAATCTCAAGTAGCGGCTTGACGATCTCCGTGTTGCCGGAGATGGTACTCGCAGTCGAACTCGGAGGTCGTGCGCGCCAGACTTTGACACTCCAGTCAAGGCCGGAGCTGACGAAGAGGTCACCCAGATCGATCTTGCCGCGAGCAGGGTGAAAGTCGATTCCCGTGACCGGAGCTTCGTGGCCGCGGTAACTGGTGCGGACGTCGACGCCGGATTTGGCGCCGGCTCGGTCGTAGCGGTGGACGGGAAAGATGTTGCCTTGCTCGGTGCCGGACAGGAAGTAGGTCGGGTCGCTTGCTGGAAAGGAGATGCAGGTCGGCGCTACATCGTCTGTCTTGTAGGCAGAGGGATTCGGGGCGTGGAGTTCGAGGAATTCTTGTGGTTGGGTGAGGATATCTGTCGACCAGGCGCAGACTACGCCGTCGGTGCTCACGGAGACGACAGAGCTGGCGTTCTGTGTTCCGACAACAGCGAGGCTGTAAATAGGATGGGCGTGGCCACTGCGACCGCCTGTGAGGGGTGTCTTTTGTACTGGTTCGCCAGTCCGCTGATTGCGAGCCCGAGTATCCCAGAGACATAGCTGCCCACTGTATGTACCACCAAGGATGAGTGAAGGATGGTGAGGATGAAAGAGACAGGATAGAAGATCGGATGTGGCGTGGAGCGAGTATTCCGGTCGACCTTTGAGGTGCATGTTCCAGACGTTGAGCAGACCGGGTGGGGTATGCGGTGATGATTGAGACTTGGTGTAGGAGGTGCAGAGCAGTTCCGGGAATTTGGGACTGAAGTCCATGTCACTGATCATGCGCTTCTTGCCCATGGCATCGTGCAGATCGAATTGTGCGACCTCCTTGACTCGCCTGCCTCTCCTCCCAACGTATTCGTCGTCATCCTCGGCGTCTCGTGTTTGCAGAGCATAGTCGGCCAGTACATCGTACTCCTCGTCTAAAGCTCGCTCAATCACCTTGCTGCTCCTCTCCACAAAGTCCAGAAAGTCGTTGCTGCTGGTCACCGCACTGAGCTCCTCTGGTGCCAACGCCCTGACTGGGAATCGCTCCTTCTCCGGATCTACCTTCTCGTCCAACTGCAAAGCCTTGAGCTCTTCCTCGATCTCCTGCCGTAATCGTTGTCTAATCTCCTCTTCCTCCAACTCCTTCTCCCTCTGGCTCAGCTTCCTGCGTCTGCGCGTGGGACTTCTGCTCGTTCCATCCGCCTCTCCTGACTCGTCGCTATCGGGTGTCTGCTGCCACTGGTCTGAAGTCTGGACCCCTTTGCTGTAGCTTATAACCTCCGGCTTCGATTCCACGGGGATTTCGAAAACGGTCGTCAATTCGCCCATCGTGAGCGGTTGCGGTGATGTGGCTGCATCCTGGTATCCCTGGCGTTTGGTTCCAGGCGGCGTTCCGGCTCCTTCTGAAGACTGATCTGTTCCACTCGCGCGCTTTTTTGCTGTGGGAGTAACGGGTGTTGATGTCGAGGAACGTCGGTCGACTAAGGAGGAAATGAGTTCATCGATGTCCTCTCGTTTGGCACTGCTGACACCGGCTCGGGATGGTGAAGGAGCAGCTAACTGTCAAGTCAGTCAGTTGAATACCATGTTCAATCACCGTGATCACTTCCTACCTCTGTAGCATCAAGACTTTGTCGATTGTTGGTGAACTCCTTCTGCCGCAGCTCACGATTCCGCTTGAGTTCTGCGAGTTTGGCCTTTTTGGCGAGGATTTCGTCTTTACGCGCTTGAATCGAAGACATGTTCACGTCTGTTCAATCAAGCTGACGTTGTGTTGCCTTGAGTTGTTGTTGGTGGTGACGACCGCGTGGAGCTGTCGAAGTGAAGCTCGCGGCAGTGAGAGGCTCCGGCCGGAACTCTCGCCGAAAACAATCCTCAAAGCTTCAACGACTTCCAGCCTCCGACACCAGTGAACACGACAACCCGACACCACTGCGCACCTCCGGACAATCACGACTCCGCCGTCAGTCTCCAACAAGTATTCGCTCACCACATCGCCGTCTCCTCCCTTCCAGCATCCTCCGCCATGTCCGCAACGGGGACGAATGTGAGCTTCCTCCTCCCCCGACATCTCCCGCGCGCAGCAGTTGTCAGCCATTGAAAGGCATTGGCGAGCGCAGATGAAGAGCATCGACTAATACGATCATCGCGCAGGTCCTCCGATGGGGAGCCCTTGTCTTTGGTGTCTTCTACGGTTTCACACACCAGCAGGCCATCTTCGCAAAGGATAAAGCCGCGGAACACAAGCACGAATACGACCGAAAGCAGAAGCTCATAGATGAGGCCAAGGCCAAGTTCGCCGAGAAGAACTCGCCCAAGTCGGGCGATGGTGGTGAGTCTTTGTGGAGGTGGATGCAGTGCATTGCGAGGATTTGAAGAAGGAATTTACCAGGAGAGAGAGGTTGAGCCCTGCCTGGACTTGCGGACAGAATGCTGACACTTTTCCTTCTCCACAGTAATAACGAACCCAGACGACCCGAAATTCGACCTCGAGAAGTACCTCCTCAAGGTGGCCAAGGAGAACCCGTAAGAGGCTTGCCGAGAGCAGATGTTGGACACATGTGATGACATGGGAAAGAGGCGGTGAGGAGGAGAGCACAGAGACATGGCGGGTGTCAATACCCGACGTGAAGGATTGGAATATACGTGTTCCATCTTGCCTTGCTCTGACACGGAAGAACGCAACAACTAGACGAAAGGAAAAGCATGCACTTCGAAGCCTCGCGAGCCGGAAAGAGAGAAATCCCACTTTCTTCTTCTTCGTGCAGGTAGCATTCTGTATATACCTATCCTGTACAACAACAGACCATTCCTGCGCTCATCCGGACGACCACTGGACTTTGAGGGCAAGCATCAGCAGAGCATAGTCACGTGACCATGCGAAACGGCCGCTTGGCAGAAACCAAGATCGAGGTCAGATCCGAGAGTCGGGTTTGATCAGGTTGGAGAATGTGAGTCTATTTGACAAGTGCTGATGAGATGCAGGAAACAGTCATGGACCTATCACCAGTACCGTCCTATAAGAATGCCTCATCGATCACATTTAGCTGGCGACCGAGGCTTGCCAAATGCTTCATGCTTGATCCTCAATCTCCTCAGCACTGTATCAGCAGCAGAACATCCACCACCTCTACCATCTCTACGCTATATACGAGAGGTTTCACACGAAGAGCGCCGGCAGAGTAAGGATCTGCTGCTATAAGCCTTGATCTAATCCAGAGCCGTAGAGCTTTGCCACGTTGTCGACACAAGACGCAGTGACCAAAGTCGGTCTCTGCGCACTCTCTCGCCCGCCGGAACCGATCGTGGCACTTCTTCCTCTTGCCCCAGTCCTGAAATGCCGAAGCAGACGACCGATAGCCCTACGCGAACGCCATCGTACGCCGCCACCCCGCTCATTCATACATTCATACAACAACGAGGCCGGCGATCTACTCGCACACTGCACATGTTGACGAACATCTTCGCACCGCCATTCCGCTCTCACCTACACAACACGACACCGGCTATGCACCGAGAACTGCGCAACTTCGATTCTGACCAACACCGCTGTACCGCCTATTGGCTTTCAAGGGGGTTGACCGTTGCCCTCGAAGATGACTCTGGATATTAGGGGTTTTCAGCAAGAAACAAAGGAGCCAACCGGCCAATGCGGAGTTCTCATCGACCGAGACTACTGTCTTCACCCTTCGGCTCGCAGCGATCGAGACCTCTCAATTGATAGACAGTCAAGACATATGCATGCCCGTTCATGACTTGGGTGCTCTCCATAGGTAGGTCTGCGCAGTAGGATGAATCAAGTTTGGCGCGATGAGTCAGACATTCCCATAGTCGGTCATCTTTTACATTCTCCTCGCATCGCCTTCGGCACAGTAGCAATTCGACTATTCCTCTCCAGCACTCCCCTCGGCAACGTCCTCTCGAATCGTCTTCTCGTCCGTTCCACTCCTCGCCAGACTCCCCGTACTCTGCGCCAACGCCTCATCGTCCGTCGCCCGTACTATGGACGACTTTCTCCTCCTCCCACCACTACTGCTCATGATACCAGGGAACAAGCGCGGCTCATGACCGTGAATGAGACCGCTGCTGAATTCTGAATTCTGCATATCTGGAAAGGCCGTGCTGTGAGAGGCATCATAGGCAGTGGGCGAGGTGACGAGATTGTTGGGCGTGCGGGCGTCGCGGAGGGTGGGGACCCGTGCGAGGGGCTGCGGTGTTCCGTCTTGCTGGGCTGATGCGAGGTCCACTTGTGAGGCGGAGTTGGGCATGCGAGCAGCTTGTGCGTTGGGTCGGTAGGCATGTGGTTGAGGGATTGAGCCGGGGTTGCTGTGTTCGCCGGTGCCAGTGCGGAGAATCGGGCTCTCTATGTTCGCGAGAGGGTTGGATGCTGACGGGTTCGTCTTTAAACTGGCGGTCGGACTAGGCGGGACGGCTTGGGTCGTGTTATGAGGCCCAGGCGCAAGGTTGAAGCTACTCAGACGATCTGAGTTGGCGACGCTCGTGTAGCGATCGATCATGGCAAGTTCCTGCAGCCAGGTTTCGTGACGGAAGGCCTCGCGGATGTTTGGTACATTGACCTTTGCCATGTCGTTGCCTGCCGGGCCGGGATGGTGATAGTTGTTACCCAGCCATCTTTGCTTCATGACATGCTCGAAGCCAGATTGAATGACGGAGTGCTTGGCCAGTTCGCACATGTCGACTGCCGATAGCTTGTAAATCTGGGCTGCCACGGCATACTCTTCGATCAAGGGCTCTTTGGTGAATGCGAACTGCAGCGGATCGTCGGTGGACAAGCTGACGTTGAGGCCGCGGCGGAAGTATTGCAGGAACGGATTGCGTTCGTAGGCAAGGAAGAGAGCGTTGTTGCTCAAAGGACTCATGGCCACACCGATTTGTTCCAGGTAAAAGATGTACTGTAGCAATGGTACCTTGCGTAAGAGCAGACCGTGGCTGATGCTGTGACAGCACAGCACCGCAGCAGCCAGATGATCAGTGTCACCCGCTTCACCGCAGTGTGGACGCAGGACGAAAGTATTGAACCCCCGCTGCTTGCGCCACACATTGAGCGAAGCAATGTTGGCGAACAGGTAGTAGATCCAGTAGCTGTAGGGTGGATTCTGCTTAGTGTCCCAGTCTTTGGGCAGAGGGAACTTGCGGTAAATACGACGCTCGCTCTTGCTTTCATCGTCGACCGAGTCAAAGCCAATGACTCTTTGCAAAAAGACGTGCAACTTGGGGTGGCTGCTCGGGTCTTGAGTGACTTCAAACAGCGGCTGGAAGACGTTCTTCACAACCTCCTCGTATGTCTCCATCAGACCCGAAGCTTTGTACACGTCGTAGAGTCGGGGTACTTGGATCAACCACCGTACGTTCGGGGAGAAGAGCTTGTTGTCCACGACCCATGCTGCCAACTTGTCCCATTCATCCAGACTGCGTCCGTAGATGCTGATGCGCCATTCGACCATTTGATACTTGCTACTCTCCAAATCGGACATGACCTCTTTGGTGATCTCAGCCAGGTATCTTCCTTGAATGTTGTTGTCGGTCTTCAGGAAGATCGTCCTCAGTCTGCTCTCTCCGACTGGGTTGTATTTGAGATTGAACTTGTCGAAACGATGGAAAGAATCTGTGTGTGCGTGCATGTCAAGGGTATCGATACTGAGATCGTACGCCGTGAGGTTGATACTTTCGAATACCTCCTTGAGGGTCAAGTTCTTGCCGTCTCTGAAGAGTACCACCTCGTCCGGCGACTTCTTCATCTTACTCTTGATGAAGCGCAGCAAATGCTTCTGGTTCATACACGCGGAGTGATGTACGTGAGTGTCGACCTTTCGCACGTTGTAGAAATCACGATGAGGAACAGCCTTTGTGTCGGCGATTTCCTGGTACTCATTCAGGAGAACGTACAAGTTGAACTTGCCCTCCAGGTACTGCAGTCGGCGGTATGCAAAAGATTTACTCGGCCCGTCCGAGCTAATTCCGAGGATAGCGTCCAGGTCCATGTAGTACTCTCTGATATCGGGAATGTGCAAGATCGGCTCACCAAGCTCCGCCGATTTTGATGTCTCGTACACCTGATACACTCCACCTTTTTCCAGTCTGAAGGTCATTTCGCCCTTCTCCGGGACAGGTAGACACTCCTCGAAGTCGAAGTCCTCTCCGATGTCCTGGCCCATTTTGCGTGCAGGCTTCTTCGGCAGTATCTGCGATGTGCTGGGCGTCTTCTCGTTGCCATCTTCGTCCAACTCGGTCTGCCGCTTTTTGTTCTCGTACCATACTGGATTCGGAGGTGGAGGATATATGTTCCATTCAGGCTCGTCGCGAGGATTGTCTGCCGGACCTTGAAGTGACAGTCGCATATACTTGTGTCTCAGGTCGAGGATCTTTTGAATATTGGAATAAATCGCATGCAATTCGGTTGTCACACTCGGGTCATTCTTGGAATCTATGCCGACGCCTGCACCCGCTCCGTGGATACCCTCTTGTTCCAGGAGCGGCTTAGCCTCGTGTGGAAGGCCTGGATGCTGAATATGAGCTCTGATCTCCTTGTCGGCTGCACTTTCAGTATCGTCCTCCGCAGCAGCAGCGGTAGAATTGATGCCATTGAGGCCTTCGAAGCGACCAATACTTGGGGATTGAATGGTGGAGCTATTCGGATGCTTGTTTGGGTCGCTGAGACCGACTGGTAGTGCTGATTTGTATCCTGGTTCTTTGAAGCTCATTGTACTATGCTTACTACGCAAACTCGCAGTTCGCCCAAAGCCATTCGTATCAGCACCTACTTGTGAAGTGTGGGTCCTTGCTCTTAACACTGGACTCGTAGCCATCGGACTTGCGGTCAAGCTCTGCTCGTCAAGAGTGTTCTGACGCTGTTGTTGGAAAAACTGTTTCGCCTCTACGTGCGACATTTGCTTCTCAAGGGTGTAATTGTAATGTGTCGTTCGACGCTGTTTGTCTCGCGGCAGCATTCCCTGTGGCTCCGAATCCTCCGTCTCAGGCAAATCAATTGCTTCCTTGCTGCTCTCCAGATCTTTGGAAGCTCTTTTCATGAGGCCAGTGGATTCGTGCGTAGATTCGCGGGCGTCGACATCGCTGTCTTCGGCGTTGGACGAGTCCGGTGCGTTGTCGAGGTCACTATCGTCGGTGTCTGCATCGTGCACCATGTGGTGCTGCAGCGCGCTTCGCTGCATTGTGCTTGCGTGCGTGGTACTTTGGATGGCAGCTGCTGTGTTACAGGTGTATGCAGTAGGTGTGGGTTGGCACAGGGCGGTGAGATAGTGAGTGCCTCTGATCGCAGGAATGGATTCGCTATGGAAGTCGTGTCAAATGGCACAAAGAAAATCTAGGAAGGTGGTCGGACTGCAAGAGAAAAAGCGGTGACATCGGAGGCCGCCGTGAAGCTGTAGAACTTATGCCCGTCCCGTGGTTGTCTCAAGAAGGGTCCACGCGTACCGTGGGACTCGCGAATGCTGCTGGGTGATGAGCTGGATTGGATCTCCACGCGTCGTCCGATTGTTTGCTACATGTCTCGAGTAATGCCTGAGAGAGCATTCTGTGACGGTTCAACAAGATGAGGTGATCGAGAGGTCAGAGACCATGTCGATCGCAGTTCGCATTGTCCCGTGGTCTGTCGGATTACTAAGGCGAAGGGCATGGCGCTATCCACCTAGTTTCACTTTCACTCTCACCTCGACCTCACCTCAACTTCATGCGGGATTGTACCACTGTTGTTCCTCTTTGACTTTGACCCCACTACGCTGCAATATGTCGAGTGCGACTCAAAGGATTATGAAAGTTCCTCAGCAGTATGCCTGCGTAAAATCTGCTGGACATCATGCTGAGCCACCCATCCTGCCTTCCTGCTTCGAAGATTGTTAAGATGCTTCGGCCTTCAGTGCTATTTAATGCTGCCTACCGCAGATCCGGAGAGGTGGTCCATCCGCAATCAGTGCCATGCGCAGATTCCAATCACGGACCCAGATTGAGTTGATCGCAACCAAGGACTTGTCGCTGTGGAGCCCGTTCCCGTGCCTTGTCTCCCTCCCGTCATAGCTGGCCAGGAAACCGTGCTGCCATTCGAGCAAGTCCGGCTACCCCTCATTCACCTTTATAACGTCCAAAGTTCTCCTCGCTACATCCATTCATACCCAATCAAATGCGTGTCTGCTTGGTGGGGTGGTTCTCCCATACTCCGTTTGCACATCGCTTTCATCCTTAATTGGAAAGGAGGACCGCTCGTTCGACTCGAGGGGCAGATATGGCGGATAACGTACCGCCCGGTATTCAACATCTTTTTTTATTCACTCGGGAATGCTGGATAACCTTGGGTGGTCGGTCGGTCATGGATATGACCATGCACCCAGGTCGAGAGTTTGAGCCTCATTTTCTTTTTGCCATTTGGGCGCTTTTCCGCACGTCGCGCTTAGCGCAATTCTGCGCAATTCTGTCGACACCAGGCGCCAATCTATCCTCAGGACCATGGAGAAGGAACAGTGAAAGCAGACCAAGGCGCTGAAGCGAAAGCGCGAGGACAACACCGACCATGTCTACATGCCCTGGAAGCAAACGATCTGAGCTTCCACGAGGATCTACTATGGAGAGGCAGCATTTACCTGCTTTCACGTGGTACACTATCCTTCCTCTTTTCACAATCGTATTATGTGCCTCTCCTTCCGAAAGAATCTTTTCTCGTCTGTACTTTTCGAGAACAAGCCGAACGGCTGATCTTCGGCTCCTTCACGTGATATTTTCGCGGCGCCCTTCCAAATATCGCCCTTGGTCAAATTCACGCGACAACCATACGCGCCTTGGACTGTACTGAAGTATCGATTACAGTGCGAGAATTATGGGCGGATCTCATCGCTTCGAAAAGACAAGACCGCACCGATCCGCCAGCATGCCCACCCTCAAGCAGATCACGACTAGCATCGAGCTCGGCTCGGGCGACACGCGCCTCAAGGAGTACGATCACCGCTTCACTGACGGCGCCGTCGAGTGCTTCATCCTCGCGCCGGACACGGACATACCTTTCCACGTGCGCATCACCACCAGCGGCTACATTGCGCCAGGTCTTGCGGCGTACGTCTTCATCGATGGTGAATATCAATGCAATCGAAATCGACTTTGCCTCGAAGTGCCAGGTGATGGAGTGGATCCCGTGGAGTACGAGATTGATCTGAAACTCCGCCAGAAAGAGGAGAAGACGTCGGATGGTTGCTTCGTGGCGCGGGATTGGTTCTTCACGCCGCTGAAGACTGGTGAGTCCAGGACTTCTCTGGCTATCTGCAGCACACTGACTATATGTAGGCATCGCCGATAGCGAGCCGAACGCATCCCGGAACTGGGCGAAGAATGTAGGCACCATCGAAGTGATTGTCCTGCGCTGCAAGCAAGGCGGCGAGAAGGAGACAGGCATCGACCCGGCGGATACTGTAATCGCCACAGCACCATCGGCAGGAAGAGACATACTCCGAGCGATCAACAAAAGCTCAGCACCACCCAAGCAATCGACGTCCAAGGATAAGGAGCAATCGAAGGACGCCAAACCCAAGGCATCCTCAAAAGCACCATCCAAGGCACCCTCCAAGAAGGGCTCAGTGGTCATGAGTGATGTTGGTTTCGGCGGCATGATGGGGATCTTTGACGGCGCAGGCGACGAGCCCGGATATTACAAAAAGTACCGACCAAGGAACATGGTCGGGCAACCCTACCTTCCAGGCCATCGCTTCGACGACACGACTGGGCGCTATCGTTACTACGAAGAGGAGGATCCGTTTGTCAGGGGTGATTCTCGTGCGCGACACGAGCAGGAGCAACGAGCTCCGGATCATCGATATGAGCCATACACATACACCGTGGGAGGCGGATTTGACGACAACGACAGAACGCCGTCAACTCGCAGCGGCCCGAAACGAGTTGTGCCACGGACGTCCCCATCTCCTGTCATAGACGAAAGCAAGCGCAGACGAGGACGAGGTGTAGTTTTCGACATTCCGACCCGAAGCTCGTCACATCATAACATCACTCGCCGTGCGCAATCTCCTGACGAACCCAGAGGACGTTCACGCCAACCACACCGCAGCTCCGTCTTCATCGAGGAAGCGAGTGATCACATGCAAGTCCTGCAACGCATCGCATTTGAGGAAGCAGAAAAGTATGAGGCACTGTGGGAGGACATCGACACGTTCAAGACGCGCGAAGATGCTCACAAAGGCATGATGACGACGCTGAGGCGCAAGTACAATGAGATCCAAGCGGTGTTGGATGAGCTTCGTGATCTCAACGCTTCAATTTCGGCTTGCATGGAAGACATGAATCGCATGGAATGGAAGCAGACTTACGACACGCTGTTCGATAAGGGTCTTGTGCCGTCGCCCAGGATCGCTCTGCGTCATCCCGATGGAGAGAACGTCGATGCAGAGAAGGATGATAAGGATAAGAAGAGCGATGGCTGGGAGCAGGTGGGTGATGGTGCAGTCGGTGACAAGGACAAGCCGGCAGATAACAATGGCTGGGAAAGCGGCAACCACCAGAATGATTCGGCCGAGAAAGCCAACGATGGATGGAATCAAGACGACAACAAGTCCAACAAGTCCAACAATAATGCTGACTGGGGCGGCGGTGATCAAAAGTCGAACGGATCGAAGAAGTCAAATAGTGGTGGTTGGGGTGATGAGCAAAAAGACGAGCAACAGAACGGTGGCAATGATGGTTGGGACAATAATAATGATGACACAGGCGATAAAGGAGGCAATGCTTGGGGTGATGCGCCCGCCGACAACGCAGCAGAAAACAACGACGAATGGGGCGATAAGAAGAGCAACAAGCCCAAGTCAGGCAGCAAAGCCGCCTCCAACCACCGACCCCCCAAATCCACCACCGGTCGTAGCACCACCTCGACCTCCTCCACCGTCCAACCCCACGCCGAAATCAAACCTTACTGGAAATCCTGGGCCACCAAACCCGCAACCGCATCCAAACTCCGCCTCCCCTTCCGCGATCCCTACAAGTATCCCGCGCCGCCCACGCCCGCCGTGCCCGCCTCCAAAGCAAAGGACATCAAGTACGGTGTGCAAGCGGGTCGCGGAGCGGACTACGCTCACAAGCACTATCGCCCAGAATATCTCGACTCGATGGAGAAGCCGTACGCGGTGTTCACGTTCAAGTATCGGAGTCGAGAGGCGTTGGAGAGGATTGTCGGAAAGGGAAAAGTGAGGGAGGGAGGGATCGGGGAGGCGGAGAAGGTGGCGGAGAAGGAGAGGTTGATGAGGACGCCGAAGGATGAGCTGGTGGCGGAGTTGTTGAGGAAGAGAGGCGTGCCGGAGAAGAAGGCGCCTTCGAGAGTGGCAGCTTCGAAGGTTACTGCTGCGGAGGAGGTGAGGGCTACGAGGGAGGGAGTGGCGAAGGCACGGTCAAAAGCTGCGTCGAAGAATGATGCGGGCGGCGATGGATGGGGTGGACCGGCGCAAGCTGCCGGCGATGGATGGGGAGCGGAAAGCAATGGTGGCAAGTCGAACGATGGCTGGGCAAGTGCAGTCAAGCCTGAGGACTCGGTGTCAAATACGGGTCGGGGAAAGGCGAAAAGCAAGACGTCGACAGTGAACCATTGGAACGATGCGGAGGGCATGGAGACGACCAAAGGAGGAGGTGGTGGTGGTGATGGAGGACCCAAGTGGTGACGGAAGGGCGCAAGAGATAAGCACTGGTTACATGATTGAAAGTGTTGGAGCAAGAAAGTTCAGAGCAAAGACTACGAGCGCTGTGCTTGAGGCGAGGACAGTCTGTCGGTGGGTTATCGATCGAGCGGATGGTTGCAAAGTGCTCCGGCTGATCCATGGGCTAGAACACCCGGTTTGGTCAGCGCGAATGGGATCTTGCGTACGAATTTCATAGCTGAGAGAACGCGATACAGCTTCGATTCGTGATGAGCTTCCCTCGTAGATCTACAAGATCTATGCAAACGACTGGTGAACCGATCGCCTCTCGTCACGCTGCCAGAGCGTGTGGGTCTGTAATTCGTGGCGCCTCTAAGTACTCCCATGACGCCGCAATACGCCTCTTCTTCTTCTGTCGTCGCCTCGCTGCCGACCTCTATTTCTAGACCGCCTTTCCGGGCATGCCTGGCAGAGCTGGTTGAGCGACTTGGTAGAAGAAGGAATGGGTATCGTGCCAGTACTCGGAGTTGGCGAAGCTGTGACGAGCAAGGTCAGCCAAAGGGCTCTCATGCAGTCCTCGATTTCCTCCTCTTGGTTGACAGCTCGTTCTGTGTTTCCGAGAGCAAGATGCAAGTATGTACAATTGTCCCTCGCTAGATCCAGAATCAACGCCCTCGCTATGTGCAGATGGTAGATACAGAAGATGCATCGTATGGACAGGCCGTAAGGGAATCGTGTCGTGTTCTTCTCGGACTGGGACTGTTTCCCTCCTCATTTATTGTGCAGCAGGAAGTTGCGGGAGCTGTCCCATTTTTCCGAATTCGCGTATCTACGGTGGGGGAACGAATCCGTCAGCCCTGTGTCAGTAGCATGGGGAGGGTGTAGCAAAGCAAAAGCCAAAGCGACAACGATCGACCACCAGCATCCGAAGTACGAAAAGGAAAGATCGGACAAGACTCACATGTAGTACATGCTGCTCCGCAGACTGTTCTGCAGGGTTTCCGGATAGCTCTCAAACAGCCACATGACGCTCGCCCAACTCAAACTTGCAAATGCCGGCCAGCTGTACTTCCGTATCGTCGCGGCCTGCTCAGGTGTGAGCTTGAAGATGCCGATCCCGCCGCGTCCGCCGTAGTGGCTGCCGACCAGGCTGTTATCCCCGGGTGGTTGGATCGCCAGCTTTGCCAACGCCAGCACCACACGCGCGAACACGTAGATGACGATCTGCTGGTTGACGCTGTTGGCGGATTGTCCAAACACCCAGTATCCACCGAACAGGCCTGCGAGGAAATGGTGGGCGCCGACTTCCTTGCCGCCGTTGGTCTTGCGCAGGGCGAGCATACTGCCTTTGTAGAGGAAAGCGAAGCGTGCGAGATTGCTGGCGTGTTGTCGGGTCGCGTTGAAGACGAGGCGGGCCTTTTCTCGTAAGGTGCCGGAGCGGAAGAGGAAGATCATGACAAGAGCGTGAGGGAAGCGGACTTTGGTGCCGTAGACTGCGCCATTGCGGATGGCTTTGACGAGGACGAGCGGGTCGTGGTAGCGAGGGTCGAGGATGATCTTCTCAAAGGCGTCCTGTGGGCGGAGGAGTGGTCAGTACATGTTGCTCTCTCTCTCGTCGCGTGCTGTGTGGAGAGTGGACGCATACCTGCAAGCTCTTGAGGGAGGAGGACATGGTGGTGGAGGGTGCTATCGAATCCGTGTGAGCATCGAGGTGCTGTGGTGAGATTGGATGAGAAGTATGGTATAGAGCAGTAGTATGTTAGTGGTATATTGAAGTGAAGGACTACGATAGTCCAGCTTCATGTGAAAGACGAGTCGAGCTTGTGATGTTCATTCCCTTGCTTCCTCGAGTTGGTCTCTTGCTTGCCGATCGTTCGGCCTCGGTTGACATGACCCTTCCTTCGGTAAAGCTTTCATGTGCTGCGGGCTGGGGTAAAGATAATGGCGCCTCAGGCAGCACAATTGCAGTAGCAGATGAGACCAAGTACCTACGAAGAGTTTACTGTCTTGTTACCTTACATTGAACATTGTATACTAATAGTAGTATATACCGCCGTACGCTTCATCAACCGTGCCAATACATCGACGACCTCGTTCAGAGCCTACACCCTTTTAAGCCTACTCTTCCATCATACCCCTTACACCAAACTCCGACAAATCAGGACTCCACTCCTCCAACTCGCTCTCCGCCTCCACCACCTCCCCACCCTTCTTCCTTCCCATCGCCACCTCCCGCCTCTCCTCCGCCTCCACAATGTACTTCTTCTTCCGATTCTCCACCACACAAACCCACTCGTCGATACTCAACCTCTCCTTATCAAAGTGATCTCCCACATGCCTCAATCTCGCCGCCCACGCACTCTCCTCTCCCTCCCTCTGCATCACCACCGCACAACAAAACCCACACCAAAACTGCCCTTTGCCTTCCTCTCCCAACTTGCCCTCTTCGACCGCTCGCTCCACCTCCACTTCATCCACCATCCCGTGCTCCAGTCCGCGGAGATGGTCTCTCAACGACTCCTCCCTCTGAAACGGACGCCGAACACACACATTCCCGTCCATCTTCCGCCGTCCGCACCGCCACATGGTCGCCATGTAGTGGTTGCTATTCTCGTGTCGCTTCCAGTCTCCTCGCGAGCCGGATTTTTGCGAGCAGCGGGGGAACGTGCAGCCGTAGGGTTTCGTGTGGCGTTTGAGGTGTTTTCTAGAGGGGCAGAGCAGAGGCGTGTCAGCTGGTGTTGTGTGTTTGGTGATTGTGCGCTGCAGGGCATGGAGGGTGGTGGGTGATGGTGGCGTACGTTAAGTCGCAGGGGCGGGACCAGCTTGTTGTGCAGTTTGGATAGGGACAGGTGCGGAGGCCAGTTGTAGCGGTGGAAGAGTAGGATGGTTGTTGGACGTTGAAGGGCGGCGGTGCTGGTCGTTGTTGCTGGTTGAACGTAGAGAAGGATCTTTGTGTTATGGAAGGTGAGACGGCGAGGTCGTGATTGGCACTGTGGCTGTATGCGAGATTGTCGGCTGCTGTGGAGAGGATGGAAAGACCGCTCATGTCGTTGGCATCGAGGAAAGTATTGTTGTAGGGAAGCATGAGATTTGCTGCATGGCCATGCATGCCGACCAGCGTTTGTTCTGTGCTCGCCATGGAGACTGCTGAGTCCGGATCGAAGATGGCGCCAGACTCGCCTGACATTGATCCATGTCGTGATAGAGTGGGCAAATCCATATGGTTCGTCGGTTGGTAGCCATGGCTTTCGTTGGCATCGGCTTCAGACTGGTAGACTGAGTGCAACCCACTTCTTACGGATTGTCCGTCCGTCACGACCGTGCGAGTGTCGTCGGGTCTCATGCTGTGTCTTGACCTGTTGATCGTTAGCACATCTGCTATCTCGACTTCGTCGTGAGCTTTGTACGCACCTTTCCATCAGCTCCACATCATTATGCTTCGGATGTTTTCTTTTGATGTGCGCCTTGAAATTATCTCTCCTCGGCCAAAACTTGTGAGGAGAGTTACCCTCCTGCGGACATGCAGCACAGATGTAGCCAGCCATAGCGCCAACTGTGGGGAGCAGATTATGAACGCTTTTCCTATGCCGTTGTAAGTCGTTCTCGGTCGCGAAGCCGTCTTTGCGCGTGCAATTTGGCTCCAAACAGCGATAGGGTCTGCTGTGCGTCAATGAGTGCTTCCTGGGAGTAGTCAGTATAGCTAACAAGGACGGACGGGATCTATCTTTTGCATTACCTACTTTGAGTCTGATTGATTCTTGGGTGAGCGTCCACAGGCTTGACAAGGAGCCAGTGTGCGTCTGATTCTTCTCTCTCTGGGAAGCCTCGAATACCCATCCGACACCACACTCTTTCGATCCGCTGCGACCTTGCCGGAGTGTGAAGATGGAAAGTATCCGTAGTCTTGCTCGAGCTCTGGACGATTGGTATTGTACTCCTGCATGCCCACAGTGTTCAATTGCTCATAGTAACCCGAGTCGGCGGCGTCGGAAGTTCTGTCTTGCTTCAGCGCTGGCTCTGACCGGACGTAAGAACTTCGGCCGAAGGTGGTTTGGAGATTTTGTTGCATTCCGCTGCGCTGCGTACCGCTCCATGGCGTGTTGTGTTCAGGCTTGATCACATCTTCCAGTCCGAGGTTGTGGACTGTATTCTGGGCCAGAGCGTCGAATGAAGAGAGATCTAGGCTGTCCTCCATAGGTGGCCTGGGAGGATACGCCATAGGAGCGGAAGCCCTGTGTGAGGCATGGTATGTCTGCTGCCTCGCGTCGAAGTTGGTATTCTGATTGACATCGTCAAAGTTGGAGTGGTTCTTTGAGAGATGCGGTTAGAGCTGTTACAAGGTCGACCTTTCGATGGCACTTACATCGGAGTTGAAGTCCCAGTAGATCTGATTGAACGACTCCATCTTGGTGCTGCACTCAGTCGTCACGAGTAGCCTATCACACGATGCGATGGCTCATCGACGGCGGCGAGGAGCAGACTGCTAGATGCCTGACATATGAGGCGACTTGTGGACGTCGACTATCATTCTGCGGCTAGACCGATGGAGCCGATGGTGAACGCGAGGTAGGAACAGATCAGCTATCTTCGAACAATGAAACATGGATCGTCTCTGCCGAGTCGAATGTAAGCGGCGAAAGTGACGGCGAGAACAGACTGGGATGGTGGTGTAGGAAGGTGAGTGGATCGATACATGGAGAGGTATCAAGATATGGTGCAAGATTGGAAAGAAAGTGAGGCTGCTCACCGTCCGCCTCAGCGTTGACGCACTGGCACGACCTACTCATGATCGATGCAGTGCGCGACAGTTCGGTGCTGTGAGACGGGAGGCAGCAGTTTGCCTTGTGGTTGGCTTGCATGACAGCTCCTCATTGGCTGCTTTGCGGAGGCCGCCCTATGCAGTTCAGATCATGCTGCGCGCTTTTCTTGTAGAATACTTGCTGGGCGGCCTCTGCTTGCCCACTTTCCGCATCACGAAGGATGCATTGCGAGGTACTTGAAGCCCGGCTAGCCACTGACAGAGCATGCGCGTGCGCACGAGGCCACACTCCTAGTTGCACCGCCAAAATGCGAGACTTTCCCGACGTGGACATTCAACAGCGCAGCATTGATCTCATGCACACCAATGCATGGACCGCGGTCCGGACCTCCCTCTTGTGATCGTTTCTGGTGAGCACACAGCATTAAAGCCGCAATAATGCGCTCGATGATTTGCATGATAAATCTGCTGACTACGCACCTATTCTTCAACCAGCAAACATCATGTTCGACAGTAAGACCAGAGTCCATGGCGCCAAGTGAGGTTGTGTGAATAGGAGCGCGGCTCGATCTCCGCACGCGACTGGTCAGTGCCAGTTGAGAAGACTTGGGCTGAAACATGCAGCTTGACAGTCTACAGATCAGTTCGCGAAATCTCTATGCGGTGCATCCTTCGGGCAACACTGTCGTCGACCATCGTCCACGCTATCTTTCCCGGCTCTCCAACATCGGACTACTTCTTCGCCTTTGCGGCAGCCGGCTTGTCGCTAAAGTCCCAGTTGTTGAGGTAGCCACAGCCGATGCAGAGGTAGTTTGCGAATGCCAACCATCCCAAATACGGTGCGAGCGACCAGCCTGCGCGCTCGTCAATCTTGGACCAGATTGACGCAAGGTAGCCCACGGTGCCGGTCAAGGTGATGATGTCCACGGTTGCGAGGATGGGCTTTTTATACGAGAAGAAAAGCGGCATCCAGATGAGGTTCAGGCCCAGTTGGATTGTGTAGATGAGTGCACCGTGCTGTGTCGAGCCTTGATCAGTCATCCATATGATCAGTGGACAAATGTCCTCTTCTTACCTTTGCAAGCACAATCTTGTCGGGATCGAAGCTGTTGATGCCGACACTCCAGGCGCGGTAAGCACCGTATCCCATGGCGCCGTAGATGACGGTCCAGGCTGGGCCAAAGACCCATGGCGGTGGTCTCAATGGAGGCTGGCGAAGTGTCGCGTATGTGTCCTGTGTCTGCTTGGGTCGACACGAGTATCCGACGGCAGATCCAGCAACGATGGGCAGAAGGATGGAGGCCGGCGCGTTCTCGAAGATGAACGACGGTAGCGTCAGAGACTGCAGTGAGGTGGTCATTGTGGTGATTTATGTTGTTCCAGGGCGAGCAATGGCGGTAGGAGATGTTGATGCATAAGACAGCTCGTAGAATACAAGCGCTCGGATAGTTCGGATCTGCTGGAGCTCTCCTCTCCAGCCTCACGTCTCCACAATTTTACTCCACGGGTCAGCTCGGTCTTCTCCATGTCCAAGTCCATCTCACCACCACCAGATCTCACCTCGCCAACCTTCTTCGTCCTCCTCCTCCACGACAACATCGCTCACGACCTTCTTTTTCGGCGACACGCGCCTCTCCCAAAATCGTTCGTATCTCCTCATCACCCATTCTCCTCCTACCAATTGTTCGTACCGACCCCTTCTTGTTCTCCTCTTCCTCCCTCGAGCTGGTCCAGCACCGCTCAGCTCCGAATCCCCCTTCATCATCTTACCATTGCGTTTCCCACACTTGTACCATTCGTTGTACTACCGCCACGCACCGCACACAATCCGCTCTTGCGCCGCATCTCCTTCTTCTCCTCTCTATTTGTGTTTGTCCTTCTTCTCTGACATTGGCCGCCATGGCAAACAGTCCGTCCACGCCCACGTTGGGGCCGCCGCAACGCCCGATATCGCACTCCACTACGCCGGACGACTTCACAGACATCTCTACCTGGCTGTGCTTGATGGAGCCTCCATAGATATCGGCGACATCCAGATGAAAACGGCTCCGTTCATTGTCAATTGAATACTCACCAACAAGATGGACGAATACAACGGTTACAGCCGATCTCCTGAAGCGAGGACTAGAGAGCAGCCGTCCGCACGTCCACAGGGACGAGAGCGCGATGAATACCGCTCTGCTGACGCCTATCGCGGCGAGAGGCGTCGTTCGCCAGGTGCGCCACAACGGCTTGAAAGGCAAAGGTACCGTAGACTGACCAAGTACAACGCAGATCGCCGTCGGCAAGGAGATCGTGACCGCAGACGTTCTCGTTCGCCCGCACAAGTCGACCGATACCAGCCCGACCGCGTTCGCGATGACTACGTCTACCCACCACGCGGCCGCGATGAGCCTCGTCAACGTCGCCGATCCTCTCCGCAAGCAATCGATCGTTACGTCCCTGGCCCTGAGCCGCCCGCTCTTCTCGTGAATCCTCTTCCCGATCCGATGAAGCTCGAGTTTCAAGTCGGATTCACCTGGTTCGCGGAGTGGTGGCGCACGGAGCAGCGCTTGAAGGAAGAGAAGGAGCGCGCAAAGACGGGCCGAGCGCCGCCCAGAGTGAGAGGCGAACGTGAGACAAGAGAAGAGCGCGAGTCTGAGAGGCCGAAGATCCAGGCGGCATACGATCAATACAAGGAGAATCTGCAAAAGTCACAGGCACAGGCATTCGTGCGCATGCACAAGGCAGAAGATTGGTTCCGTGAGCGCTACGTTCCTGAAGTGCGAGATCCTTTCCGGGCCAAACTCGTGGACTACCGCAAAGGTCTGTTCGCTCAATGGGAGCAAGACCTGTCGTCAGGCGTCTTCGATGAGTTCACTTTGGAGGGCATCTACAAGTCGGAGTCTAATGGTCTGGGCGGCATTGTCGAGCGCGAAGAGGGAGAGGCTTCTGCGGCCGCCGAAGTTCTGGGAGTTGGCGACCTTCTCCCGTCCAAAGGTGGCGACCTCCGCGATCCGGCGTCATCTCAGCCAGCTCTGCTCATCAAGACAATCGCGCCCACCGTTACCCGCGAGAAGTTTGAAGCATTCGCAAAGGAGCATCTCGGCGAAGCTGATGGCGGCTTCAAGCACTTGTCCCTCTCAGACCCAAATCCGCTCAAGAAATGTCATCGGATGGGCTGGATCATGTTGAACCCTGGATCGCCCGAGCCGCAGCAGGCCGATGCTAAGGAGGAGAAGGCCGCGGCTCCAGGAGACGGCGAAGAGGGAGAAGAAGGCGAGGCCATGAAGACGGATCAGCCTGCCGCACCCTTGAGCTCTAGCGAGCAAGCTCTTCAAAGAATCAACGGCAAGACCATCGAGGATCCAGAGCGAGGCAATTTCACTGTCCACTGTGGTGTTCACCGCCCTCCGGAGGGACCTCGAAAGAAGGCTTTGTGGGATCTGTTCTCGGCGTCTGAGCGAATTGCTCGCGACTTGGAATTGGCCACTCGCTTGGTCCGTAAGCTGGACAATGAGCTCGGTGACGAGTACTTTGGAGTGGCCAAGATTGAGGAGCGTGTCAACAATTTGGTCGAGAGAGGTCTGTTGCAGCCTGTGGTGCCTTCCAAGCCCGAGAAGGATCCCGATATCATCGACTTCGATGTCGAGGAGGGTGAAGAGGAGGAGGAAGGCATGGTCGATGATGAAGAGGTCGACGACGAGGAGCTCCTTGGAAAGAAGAAGAAGCTTGATTTGTTGGTGGAGTATCTCCGCCGAGTGTACAACTTCTGCTTCTTCTGTGTCTTCGAGTCAGATTCGGTGCATGAGCTGCAACGCAAGTGCCCTGGTGGCCACCTGCGACGTCCTCGTGCGAGTCTGACGTCCGCTGCGAAGGAAACAGCACGAGCGAGTGCATCAGGCGAGGCGTTTCCACTCAGGAACAAGTCGAGCGACGAAAAGACCGAAAATGAGGGCAGACTCGAGAACGACGATGAGACAAACATGGAGAGCCCTGTTGAGGAGAAGAAGACTCTGATGAAGCCCAACATCAAGACCACTCAGCAACTCCAGCGTGCCTACAACTGGGTCAAGACTTTCGAGGAGAAGATCCTGCAAATCCTCGAGCCGGACAACGTCAACATCCGCAAGCTTGGAGGCACACCATTGGACGAGGGTGTTGAGAAGGAGCTCAGCAAGGTAAGCCGGTCATCTCTCTATTCATCCTGACCACCACTAACACGCTCTTCAGTTCGTCACTCAAGAAGACGTTAACAAATTCCGGTGCAAGATCCCAGAATGCACCAAGCTCTTCAAAGGTACCGACTTCTGGCGCAAGCACGTCGAGAAGCGTCACAACGATTGGTACGACCGCATCCGCTCCGAAGTCGAGCTGGTCAACACCTATGTCCTCGACCCGGCGCACATCGCTCCCAGTAGGAGCGACGCCAACTCCAACGGACACTTCCCACTCAACAATCACGCCCCCTCCGGCACTCCGCGCGGCTTCCAGCTCAATCAGCAATTCCCCATGGGCTTCCCGATGGCCCCTGGTATGCCTCCCGCAGGTATGCCTGGAATGTTCAACCCGGCCCAAGCTATGGGCATTCCAGGTATGTGGCCCGCTGCCGCAGCCATGGGCGGCGTGGGTCCCATGCGCAACAACAATCGCGGCTATGGTATGAATGGTGCAAGCAACGGAGGTGGCTACCGCGCACAAGGCCCGTACCAACGCAACGGTGGACGCGGCCGTATGCCTTCGATGAGCGGCGGTCGACCCGCGATGGGGATGCCGGAAGGTGGACTGGGAGCAATGGGTCCAAACGAGGCGGTTGCGGGTAGGAGCCTGAGGAGCTATGAGGATCTGGACGCTGATAAGGGCGAGACGACCGAGTTGAATTATTAGAGGTTTGATGCGGGGTCATCTAGATTATCAGCGATCTTGGCGCATGGCTACTGAGGGCATGGTGGTTTTGAGGTGGTGCTTGGAAGAGAGGCTGGGTCACAGCACGGCGGCGAGGAGAGATCAAAAAAAAAAGAACAGGAGAAATGGAAAAGCAGCGGAGGCGGCTTGTGGATTCTGAAAAATGAGTACAACCAAAGTCTACCTCCATCTCTCTCATCTCTTCTCACGTGAAACCGTCTTCGGTATTGACTCGTTTTCAGTACATCCCACAGCGCCTTTGCCACCCTCACTGTCCTCCGCAACATTCTCCGCGCTGGATTCGCCACGAGAAGCAGCGGCGGCGGAGTCGAATGACTGTCCTACTAACTTAGCGATACAGCAGCCCATCCATCACTCTGAAAACGGCGGCATACTTTCATCCATCCTCGAGCAAAAGTTGACGCTCGATATGATGGCACTCGAATGCTAGAAAAGGTCGAACCGATCCACGCCTTGCGTAGGTGGACGTATAGTCTTGAAACTTTCATATCTCCACATCTCTATGCGATCTGCTCCTCGCCAATTCGGTACAAAAAGGGGTATGCAACACTGTGCGCAATGGCGCGCTATGAACAAACGAAAGTCTCGACCTCAATCATCGAATCTACCAGTGATAAGCCATCGCCGGCTCATCACTTCCATATCACTTCCATTATCCTTCCGCTCGTACCGCTCACTATCATGATTTCCTGTCCGCCAGCCGTGGCGTGCCGTCGGCTACAATGCGCAAACAATGTCCTGGTATCCCGTTCAATCCTCCCCGCGTCCAGTCCTGAGTCGAGCTCATCCAATACTGGAACTATCCTCCGATTTCTTGTCGTAGAAACTGCCTGTACTCCTCCTGCCAGCGGGATCTTCGCGATCCTCCTTCCTCGGAGCCAACGACTGTTTCGCGCGGGAGAACTAACCCAGCTGAGACGTATCGTCGTCGTCTAATTGCCGAAGTTAGCGATGCTCAGACAAAAGGGCGATACAGAATAGATCCTGACATAGCCCGAGACAGACTCGGACGCCGCAGGTCCTATTTCATTTACCTTCGAAGAAGTTAAGTATGGCTCGCACGCCGCTGGGGCCGAGGCCATGGGGTGGGTAACAGACTGAGGAGGTTTGGATTAGCATTCGTTCCGATCTGAACGAGAACTTCTTGCAACATACCAAAAATCGGATCGGGCACCGCGCCCAATTTCTCGCGGAACTCGCTCTTGTTCGTCAACTTCAGCTCCGTAGCGATAGCGTGGTACGCCTTTGCGAGCACCTTTACTCTCGCGCCCTTCAAATTGTGGCCGGGCGTCAGCTTGTTCGAAGCACCACCGCCGAAAGTGACGGACGTGGCGCCACTCGTGGCTGCGGCCTTGAGGGCATGTAGGACCAGCATTTCAATTGCTCCCGAAGGCGCGCCGGGGAAGTCGAGGGCGAACTTGACTTGCCAGCCGTGTTCGGGTGAGAGCTGGGCGAGGATGACCAGGCCACAGATCTCGCCTTCTTTGGTGGTCGTGTAGTGGTACTGGCGATGTTCGACATCTTGCCACGGGTGGACGTCTGTGAGATGGACTTGCTTGCCCTTGCGGTTCTTGAGCCAGTCTTCAACGCGCTTGTCGACCTTCTGTTTGACGTCCTCCGGCACGCTGCTTCCAATAATAATGTCGTGGGCTTTGACGCCTTCCTTCTCCGCATGCCGCACCTTTCGTTGGATCTCCGGGTCTTGGGCGGCTGGGTTGTTGGTTGGGTCGAGACGCTGTTCCGCGGCCACGGAGAGCGTTCTCCAGTCGAATTTGTTTGCCAACACTTCCTCGGTTGCACTACCACACAGAAGCCAGAGAGGTTTGAGACGGCGCTCTTTCTTGATGTAACGCAAAAAGCCACCAATAGTCTTGATATACTGCTGGTGGTGGCAAAGAGGATCACCGATAGTGATGGCAAAGCCGTCTTGTTGCACGAAGCCAACGGCAGCACCGGTATGCGGATCGCGCCAAATCTCGAATTTCGGTTCTAGCCAGGATGTGTTCGAAGCATCACCGTAGTTGGCAATGAGCATTTCCAAGGGCTGGAAGTCCTTGTGGGCAGTCACTCGATCCTGTCCCTGCCATGGTGGATGCAGTGTGCTTGCTTCTGGATGTCTGAGTTGCTTCATGGGCGGCTTGTATGGAAGCGATCTGGGATCACGCGCGAACAATGTTGCGTTGCGGATGTCACCAAGCTTCAGCAGAAGCATGAGAATACGCTCCATACCGATACCGCCACCACCGTGAGGCGGAGCACCCCATTCGAAGCCGGTCATGTATTCGTCCAATGTCCTTGGGTCCATCTTGAGCCTCTCCATCTTCTCTACGAGCATGTTCGCGTCGTGTATACGCTGGCCTCCGGACAGAATTTCTTGACCTCGGAGGAAGATATCGAAGGAATTGGTGAGTTCGGGGTTGTTGGGATCTGGCATCGCGTAAAAAGGCCGAGCGGAAGCTGGGAATTTGTCCAAAACGTAGTAGTCCGTCTTGTACTTCTCCTTGATCACAGCACCAAGAGCGATCTCATCTCGAGTTCCCATGTCCTCATTCTCGGACAATTCTTTGCCGTGTTCGTCTCTGTATCCCGACTCGTTGAGCATGCGAATACCCTCGGCGAACGGGATGATGGGTGTCTCGTCTAACCACACCAAGTCCTCGTGAGGGAATTGACGCTTGACGACCTTGATCTCGTCTTGGCAGTTGTCATAGACGTGCTTGAAGATTGCCTTGAAAGTGCTGTCCAGCACGCGGAGGACCTCGTGGTAATGCTCATCGATTGCCATTTCCAGATCGAGACCTGTGAACTCGGTCAAGTGGCGATGGGTGTTGCTGTTCTCAGCTCTAAAGACCGGGCCAATTTCGAAAACTCGTGGAAAGTCAGCAGCAATGCACATTTGCTTGCCCAGTTGAGGCGATTGTGCCAGGAAAGCTGGACGACCAAAGTAGTCCACTTTGAACACGCTGGCTCCAGACTCGGATGCTGCACCTTGCAACTTCGGGGTGTGGATTTCCATGAAGCCGAGAGAGCTTAGGTGTGCGCGGAAAGCTTGACAAACTGCAGACTGCACACGGAAAATGCCCTGTGAGGCAGTGGTCCTCAAGTCGATGATCCGGTTGTGTTGTCGTGCTCGGTCAGAAACACGGTGGCGACCGTCTCCCTCAACTTGTGTCTCTGCCTTTGTGACCTCCGCCTCATGGACTGTAAAGGCCAATGGCTCGGTAGGCTGACCTTCGACGTGCATCTCATGGATATGGATCTCCAAATTGTGGATCGACACACCAATAATCTCGCCTTGTTTTGACTTCGGCTCTTGCACGACACCTTTGACCACAACGATCGATTCGATGTGGAGATGTTCCGCCCAGTACACGAAACCCTGTGACACAGATCCATGCTCGTGCAAGATTCCCTGAACGGTCGCTGTTTGTTGCCGCAGCTCGATGAACACCAGATGCGCACTGAGCTTGCGAATGTTGTGTAGACGAGCTCGGAAGCAGACCATCTGGCCGACCTGGTCGGGCTTGAGGTTTCTGATATCGATCCGGTCCTCATGCTTTTGCTGGCCCGCGTAATAGTTGATGGGAAATTCGCCATACTTGGATCGTTGTTCTTCGGTCTCTTCCTCGGCTGCTTTGCGTGTCATTTCCTCCTTTCGCTTGCGATCGGCCTCCTCACGAGCCTCAACCTCCTGACGGTGCTTCTCTTTCTCTGCTTGTCGCTCATGCTTGCGTTGCTGATTGCGGCTCATGGGTTCGCCATCGCGGTTGAGAGGGAGGTTCTCTGTGGAGGAATTGGAATCGTCAGAGTTCCTCCCTGCCTTTTTTCTTAAAAAACCAAGAGGACTGAGTGAGGCTCGGTGATGCTCCTTGGAAGCTCGCGCTGGCGATCCTCGGTCACGGCTGTCACGGCGTGAGGAATCGATAGAGTGTCTTCCCATGAGGCCCGAGAGGCCGGTGCCTGCTCTTGGAGGGGCTCCATTATTCTTATCGCTGTCGTTGTCGCTGTTAGCGCGGGAGTTGGATGTGCTGCGCGGCTTCAATGTGCTCAACGCCTTCTTCAGAGAAGACATGATGGCGGGGTGTCGATGTTAGGGTCTCGACGAAGGGACTGCGGACTGAGTAGTTGACAGGCAGTCTGCGGCCCTTGGAATGAGGAATTGAGGCTTCCTAAATGAATGTCGGCGTGAATGATGAGAAGAAAGGAAGGAAGCGAGGAAGATTGGAGCTCCGGCGATCCACGTTCACTCGTCCGTAAGCCGGGTGGCTGAAAGACCTTTCCCGCGCTGTCTCTGCTCGAATTATTATTCGTTACGACGTCACTACCTGCCGAAAAACGATCTTCACGGCGGCGGGGAAGATTCGGTTCAACTTACGACGAGGGTGCAAAGTTAGCACCCCGCCAAAACTCGTGATTTTCGTAAATTCCCATTTTAATCTTACGTCCTTTAAAAACTTCTCTCGCCCTTTCTACTACTACGCGTGCCGCCTTCTC